>JAIUZE010021894.1:0-19426 GCA_022085475.1 Heliosperma pusillum | reverse complement strand
AATGAACAACCATATTGCCCTTATAAAGACAATATGGCCGGTCAAGAAGAGCTTCACAAGGCTCTTATTTTGCTTATTTTAATCACATGCAAAGTGGTAGAGTGTAGTGTTAGTATGAAATGATTTTAGGTTACTATTCATGTCATAATCACATGTTGCTTGTGAATATGAATAAGAGCAACCATCATCACCATCCACTACATGTATACCGGCCATGTGAGGCCTATTTTGATCCATTTTGAATTTTGATATTTGTCCCACAAATACTTATTAATCATATGCTTAATTATCTTGTATAATTAAGTTTTAATTTGATCATATAACAATTATATGATACAAATAAATGAATAATATGTACTTAACATTTTAAGTAATATTTTACCATTATATCAATATATAATGGGTCCCACACTGCTTAGTTAATTTATTTTACAACTCCTTGTAAATAGAATTAACTAATTACCTCTATCTCAAAACCTCAACTAATTTAGTAATTTAACGATTAATTACTAAGTTAAATCTTATTTAATCGTATTAAAATAAGATATAAATTTATTAGTCAATTATCGCATAATTGAAAAAAAAACTTAATCGAATTTGAGTTCTTAACTCAATTTCTAACAATTAACTCTCGTACATATCGAATATATGTAATGTACTAATTAACTGTATCGTATACAAATAATTAGTTAATATTTGGATTTCATCCTTTAGGTGTGACCGAAAGGGATCAGTTGATCACCGCCGTCAAACGACAATAACGTCAAACTCTAGTCAGCCAACCGTTATTGATTTACGTTAATCAACTGACTAATCATATATATAGTCAATAAATATCCCAATTATATTTCTTATATGAGATTTATTAATTAAGTGGCGCACTATTGTGGAGGACACCTACTCCAACACATTCTCCAGGTGTCATCCTTCTTAGGCACCATCAGAGCACGTACATCACAAGAGCTTAGGGACTCCCTCACAAACCCCTTGCTCATAAGTTCCTCAATCTGTTTCTGCATCTCCTTGGTGGCAGTTGGATCACTTCTATAAGCTGGTCTGTTTGGCAGCACAGAACCTGGGACTAAATCAATGTGATGCTCAATCCCTCTTAGGGGTGGTAGTCCATCTGGTAACTCCCTTAAAAATACCTCCTTGTACCTCAAGATCAAAGGTTCAACCTCTGCTGGCAACTTGGAGCCTTCCCCTTCTGCAACTTCCTTAGACAGCAAGATGATTACAGGTTGTTCTTGTTTCATTTTCTTAATCATGGCTGCCTCTGATAAGAACAGTACTCCATTGATTTCTTCTGGCATATTGGGACTCCCATAACTCCTCTGGTTGGGTGGTAGGGGTGTCAAGGTGACCTTCTTTCCCCCATGCCTGAAACTAGAAGTGTTATCCCTTCCCTGGTGAGTTGTGTTCCTGTCAAACTCCCAAGGTCTCCCTAGCAGTAGATGGCAAGCATCCATGGGCACCACATCACATAACACCTCATCCTTGTATACCTTCCCAATAGAGAATGGGACTAAGAATTGCCTATCAACCCTCCTCTCAACCCCCTTGTTAAGCCATCTCAGTTTGTAGGGGTGTGGGTGTTCTTGAGTAACCAGGCTTAGCTTGTTCACTAGGGTGATGGAAGCTACATTAGTATAACTCCCTCCATCAATTATCAAGTTACATACCCTCTCCTGAATTGTGCATCTACTCCTGAATATCAAAGACCTCTGGTCATCCTCCAATGGGGCATGTTGGGAGCGCATGACCCTCCATAGGACCAGGTTATGGCCTGTATCAGGGTGAGCCATGACCAAGTCCTGCATTAGCTCTTCCTCAGCTGTCACCTCCTCTAATACCATACTGTCATCAACCTTATACTCAACCAGTCCCTCTTTCTCCCACTCTTCTACCTCCATAAGTGTCATGGTCCTCTTAGAAGAACAGTCCTTCCTAAAGTGGCCATAACCCTGACACTGGAAACATCTGATCTTGTTCTCAGTTGGGGTGGGGTTAGGCTTGGAGTTCACTACTCCTTTTCCTTTGTCTGTGGTTGATTGGGTGGTTTTCTAAGGGGCTTCCCCCATTCTAATACCACTGTAAGGTCTGTACACAGGCCTAGCAACAGGTTTAGACACAGCTGGTTTGGTCTTTCCCATTTTCTCAACTCTTAAGGCTAGGTTGACAACATCATCATAGGACCACAAAGGTTGCATCCCAACTCTAGCAGTAATGCTCCTATCTAGACCCTCTAAGAATCTGGCAATCATTTGTTCAGGTTTCTCATTGACCTCACACTGGAGAGGCAGCTGTTCAAAGTCCCTTAGGTATGCTTCTACATAGCTCTCCTCTTGTTTCAGTTTAGATAATTTGATGAACAGATATTGGGTGTAGTCTTTAGTTACAAATTTACTTAACATTTTCTTTTTGAGTTTTGACCAAGACCTAAGGGGTTCTTTCCCTTCCTTAATTCTTTGGTGTTTTAAATTATCAAACCATAAGGATGCATACTGACGGGCTTGTTTTCGGGGTCGTTAATTCCGGAAACTTGCTATGCCAAATAACAATTTATAAAACCAAATCTAGACTCGAACTATCCTAAGTAAAGGGTAGTAAGGGTAAGACAAGGATCGAACCCAAGAGAAGGCGGTGAATGCTAATAATCTAATCTAGACTCTTGCTAAAAACCGATTAAACAAATTAATAAATCTAACCACAAATTAAACACTAATTGAAACAAAGACTATAATTACTTACAAACTATGATATTCACAATGGTAAACATGTAGATAACAAGTAGGGAGAAAGTTTTTCATGAGAAAAGATTATCAATCCTAGAATCACCAATAACAACTAAATAATCAAAGATTCAAATAAGGAAAAACAACTTAGTGCAATTATCCCAAGTTCCCCCACAATTAACAAAGTAAAGATCCCTCCTTTCCTCCCTTCTCTATTTATCTATTGCAAACTTCAAAGAATTAGCCACCATGAATTAAACCATCCATAAATGACCCAATACAACTAAACCCATACTTATTAAACCATAAGCATAAATAAAGATGCAAGCTTTAAGCACAAAACCAAAGAAGCATGCTAGATTCATGAACTAAAACATTAAACCATGTTCTAAATACATAATAACCCAAATTCCACTCAAAAGATTCTAACTTTTAAACCAAAGTTACAATCTTTCAAGTTGCATCAACAAAGATCAAGACAAATCAACCAAATTCATCAAGACAATGCAATTTAATCAAACAAACAATTACTAAGATGGTTGGTCTTAACAACAATTCATTCAATAATGAAAATCAAACAAAGGAAGATGAAATTAAATAGAGAAGGAAGGATTAAAAAGTCTTACAATGCTAAAAGGGAAGAACTTGTTCAAATTACACTAAGCAAAAGGAGATTAGCTACCCATAGTCTTAATAATACAACCAATTTCTAAGGAAAAACCCATTACAAAAGCCAAACTTGAAGAACAAAAAGAGAGAAATGCTAAGGAAAATATGATGTTGTATGGTGAATGCTTCATCCCCTTGTCTCTCTTCAGAAATCTTCTTTTATACCCTTGGTCCGCAAACCTAGGGGCCTTGAAAGGTGGGCTTCCAAAAGACAAGACGAGAAAATGAGAAAAACCCGTGCTGAGAGATGACGCAGGCTGCGTCCTACGACGAAGGCTGCGTCATGCTGACGCAGGCTGCGTCATGCTGACGCAGGCTGCGTCGAGCACTGCCCAACTTTTGCCTTGTTTTCCATCTTGACTTTCGTTGACCCCATGGATATTGACCCCGCCTTGACTTCCATTGACCCAATGGACTTGGTCTTCATACCTTGATGATTCATTGCTAGCCCATTCAAAATTTCCGGGTTTTGGGTCTCGGGTTTTTGGGTTTGACTTTTATTGACTTTCGGGATTTGACTCTTAAATTTGACTTAAAATACTAAATACTAACACTATTACAAAAACTAAAATTAACATAAAACAAAGCTAATGACCCGTAAACAGTAGAACGAAAGACTCTAAAAGTTACTACTAGACACGACATTATTTGACGTTGTCAAACACCCCCACACTTGGACTTTTACTCATCCCGAATAAAACTCGAGATTAGCATGAACGACACGAGCCCAACAAAGTGTGTGTGAAGGCATTGACCTCTCTTCCCTCACTACAACCTTCTTATACTCCCTCTTAAACAATCCACCTATGACAAAAACCAAACAAAAAGACTCAATTCTTGTGACACTCTTCTCTCACTCCCCCTCCTTATATCATCCCTCAAGACTAAAGACACGACATGCCACCTACTCCGACTCAAATCAAATCCTCCCTACTTATAGCTCCCAATAAAGTAGTATGACCATCTTTGCCTTATCCCAAGGCATAGCGAGATGGTCTTTCTCAACAACCTTCACACAAATCCACTCCTTATATCACCCCCTTATTACTCCACTAATGCAAATCATGGTTACTTGGTTGGCCCCAAACTTCACAATTTGCACAACCAAGCGACCACCAACAGAAATCCACCAATTTGGAACAAAGTTTTGTGACTCAAAAATAAAAATAAAAGGGTCCTAAACTAGCCTCCTTCCAATTTTCCTCCTTATCACTCCCTTCTTATTCCTCCAAAAATTCTCATCATAGGAAGAATCATGCTCAATTTTTTTCATTGTTTTCATTTTTTCATTTTTTTTTCTTGAAAATCCCTCATTTTGCCTAAGGTGCCCTTTCGGGTTTTCACCTTAGCTTTTCCTTTCCTCTCATTGGTGGCTCGCAACTCGATTCTTCATTTTGCCCGGAATGCCCTTTCGGGTTTTCATTTTGTCCTCGGCCACCTTCCCAATCTTGCCTAGGTGCCCACCCTTGTGGGTTTTCACCTAGCCGGGATTTTCAATTTTTTTTTTCTTTTCTTTTTCTCTTTTTTTTTTCTTTTTCTTTTTCTTCAAAATAAAGACATAAAAAAAAATTTTTACAATGCATCAAAAACAAACTAACTATGTACAATCTTCTCCCCCACACTTAGAATACACAATGTCCTCATTATGGAGGAGAGGAAAAAATGTTACCTCATCAATTTCCGAAAGGAGAAGATCCCGAGGCACCTCCTCGGTTTCTCCTCCTATCCCTTGCTTCTCTAATCCGTCTTCTTTGCTCCATGCCTTCATCAAGGGTTTCTTGGGTGTAAGGAAAAGGGTAGCCCGGGTTTTGTTGCATGGACATCCCAAAGAGAGAGCTAGCCAATCCATAAACGTCCTCTTGCGCCACCGCATCTTCATAGGAGTCTTGAAGATAGGTGTGGTGGCGCTCATTTTGAACGCTAATGTGGTTCGTAGCTTGCTCTCTCCAAGCATTTTGGGTGGCCCACATATCATTTTGCTCTTTCCACCTTTGGTCTTGTTGTTCTCTCCAAAGGCGGGCTTCCTCTTGCCCGTCTAGCATCCTCTTCCATTCCTCATTTTGAGCCCTCTCGGCTTCCCCTCTCAATATCTCCCTCTCCTCCACAACATTATGCCAATCATCCAAACTCTCAAGCCTACCTCCTTGTAATTGTTGCCAAGTGTTTGAGGCATCTACCCTCCCACTAATGTGTGCCAAGACGTCGTTGGTGCTAGCAAAATAGTTAGCCATTTGTTGTTGCAATGGCTCCACGGGTGTGCTAGAACGACCCTCCGCATCAAACATGGGGGTGTCGGTATCATGGTGGCTTTGGAATGGTGATTGGAAATGAAATGGTGGTGGTTGTTGTTGTTGTTGTTGTTGTTGTTGTTGTTGTTGTTGTTGTTGTTGTTGTTGTTGTTGTTGTTGTTGTTGTTGTTGTTGATGTTGTTCAAAATTGGTGGTTTGGGAAGGGCCTTGCTCAATTGCAAGTATCTCAATCTCCTCTCTCAAATGCTCACTTCCCCCACCACCTTCTCTCCTTACCCTCCTTTGCCTCAAAGGCACTTCTTCTACCTCCTCCTCCTCCTCCGCACTACTTACCCCCAAACTTTCCTCCCTAGGACATACAAAATCCCAAGCTGCGGGTCCTCTAGGTAAAGGATTGTTTTGAGGTCTAGGCAACTTCATGTAGCTTAGCCCGTCACTTCCCAACCAAAACCCTTTTAAGGGTTGCTCCTTGCTAGTCTTAAACATGTGAACTTCTTCTAGCCCAAGACGGTTGTACCTCGTCAAACCCCTACATATGTTCACAGCTTGACCATTAGGAATGCCCCCCTCATAATGCCTTACCAAGAAAGAAATCACCCCCCCCACAATGGATGCTCGCCCTTGCCGATTTTTGCCTATGCTTGATGCAAGCTCTCAAAAACAAATCGGCCCAATCCGGGATCCCTACCCCCTCCGGAAGCATAGTCCACAAACATAGCCGGATCTTCTCCGGCACTTTGGTGGGTTCTCCCGCGGAGTTGAAAATGGTGGGAAGGAACCTAGTAATTAGGCGGAGTACGGGGTGGGTGATGGCTGACAGTTTGGCATCCTTAGACGGGCCATGGTCATCGGCAATGTTATCCCACATCTGGTGCATTTTTCCCCTTGGGCATCTAATGTCTACCGGTTGCTTGGTGATTTTTAGGATTTGACGGATTTCGGAAGTTGGGGCTTCATGCCAAGTTTGGTTCAATCGGAAGCGGTAGGCTTTCTCCTCACCTTCGGGCACATCCAACTCCGACAAGGTTGCTAGAAACTCGTATGCAAAACTCCTATAGGTGTAATCCCAGGAGTTTGGCTCGAGATAAGCCTCTAGCCCTACTTTAGCTAGCATGTCCCTTGTCAGATTGAACATGCCTAAGGCATGGAGGGTGGTGGGGCAAAAGAATTTGGTTGCTACAAGAGGGTGAGTGGATATTTGATCCCAAATTTTCTTATGTTGAGCTTGCATCCTCTCATAACCCATGAACACCGTTTCAACCTCGGTGTCAGGCTCACTCACCGCGGCCCTCTTATTTTTTCCCTTGCCAAACAACTTAGAGATCTTTGGTGCCATATCTGCAAAATGTAACAAACAACACACTACAACAATAACAAGCAATCACTCGAAAAGTTTTTCGCTCAAGCACTTCAACAAACACTTGGTGTGCAACAATTTCTACACCTAAAAAAGCTAGTGTTTGTTGAATTTCTTTGCCTTACTCAGAAAACTTTATCCAATCCTAACTACACAATCAAGCAAGGGGAAAGGGGAACTCAACCTAAGACTAAAACTAGCCTAATTCGAGCAAAAACTTGAAGATTGATGAAAAAGTCGAGTATGAAGGTATACCTTTGTTTTTCCACAAGATTCAAGTGCCTTGATGATTAGAAGTAGGTAGGAATCCGACAATTAGCCTTAAAAACCCAGCAAAAGACCCGAAAAACGAATTTTAGGGAAAAAAATTAGGGTTGTTTAAGACGGATTTTCTGAGTTTTATGGTGAGTGAGACTGATTTTGGGGTTATTGAGTGTAGAATAGTGATTAGGATGAAGATTGGGATTGATTTTGATGAAGGTTTTGGAAGATTTGAGTGAGAAAGATGGATTTTTGAGGGATTGGGGGTTGTTTGGTTGTGTTTGTCGTGAAAAACAAAGAAGGGTGTTGGGGTTTTTGTTTTATGAAGAACACGGGCAAAGGCTAAAGCATAAAACGAAATCTGCGCTCGACGCAGGCTGCGTCCTACGACGCAGGCTGCGTCCTTCACTGCCGGATGGTTCTTGCTTTTTCACTTAGCAAAATTTTTGCTAAGTGATCCAAACACCTCCATACTTGCAAATTCACTTCAATGGTCCATAATAACCTCCAATATCTAAATTCCATCGATTCCCAAACTTTTTATCCGTGGCACGCATCCCGAGGCGGCCAAAAACTCGCAAAACTTCACAAAACCGTTAGTAACTTCAAAAAATTTTGTTTGATGCAATGTCTAACTAACTTAAAACAACTTAAATGCTAAGATTTAACAAAGAAACTTCAAAGAAATATTCACAAGGATAGAGTATGTACATGGTTTGCCGTTTATTTAGAGTCGATGGCTCGACTTAGCTATTTCAAGCTTTTCAACTTTGATAAATGGGGTCTTCAAGCAAGACCTCTTCTTCCCCCTCCCGGGCACATCCTTGGAAATAGTGTTTGAGACGGTGGCCATTCACTTTGAGGAGCTTTCCATCCCCGGGCCCCTCCACTTCAATAGCCCCATGAGTAAACACTTTCTTGACGGTGTAAGGTCCAAACCATCTTGACCTCAACTTGCCCGGAAAGATCTTAAACCGGTTTTGGAATACAAGAACTTTATCACCTTCCTTGAAAACTCTACGGTTTATCATCCTATCATGCCATCTTCTTGTTTTCTCTTTGTAGATGGAAGAGTTCTCATAAGCATCTTGGCGAATTTCTTCAAGTTCTTGTAATTGAAGCTTCCGGTGCATACCGCTCTCATCATGGTTTTGATTGAAAGATTTGATAGCCCAATAGGCTTTGTGCTCAACCTCCACGGGGAGGTGGCAAGCCTTGCCATAGATGAGACGGAATAGGGACATGCCAATGGGGGTTTTGAAAGCGGTCCTATATGCCCACAATGCATCAACTAGCCTCTTACTCCAATCCTTTCTATCCGGATTCACCGTCTTTTCAAGTATTCCTTTAATTTCACGGTTTGAGAGTTCGGCTTGCCCGTTTGTTTGTGGGTGGTAGGCCGCGGAAATTTTATGATTCACCCCATACCTCTTGAGAAGGCCTCCAATCACTTTGTTGCAAAAATGGGTCCCCCTATCACTAATGATAGCCCTTGGAAAGCCAAACCGAGAGAATATGTTTTCTTGAATGAAAATGGCTACTACCTTGGCATCATCGGTGCGGGTAGGAATTGCTTCAACCCATTTTGATACATAGTCCACCGCCAAGAGGATGTACAAATAACCACCGGAATTTGGAAAAGGGCCCATAAAATCAATTCCCCACACATCAAAGATCTCACAATAAGAAGAGGTTGTTGTGGCATCTCATTTCCTCTTTGTCAAATTCCCCACCCTTTGACATCGGTCACAAGTTTTTACAAATTTGTGGGCATCTTTGAAAAGGCTTGGCCAAAAGAAACCGCATTCAAGCACTTTTCTAGCGGTTCTTTGTGGCCCAAAATGTCCTCCACAAGCATAGTCATGACAATGATGTAAGATGGAAGGAATCTCACTTTCGGGCACACATCTTCTCACAAGTTGATCTTGGCAAAATTTCCACAAGTAAGGATCATCCCAAGTATAGTATTTGGCATCGGACTTGACCTTGCTCTTTTGATGAGAAGAGAAATGGCTTGGAAGCCGCTTTGTCACCAAATAGTTGACCATGGTAGCATACCATGGCTCTTCCACTTGTATAGCATAAAGTGACTCATGAGGGAGCCCTCCTTCAACCTCCTCAAGAGGGCATGATGGTCTTCCTTCATGGTTAAGCCGGCTCAAATGATCCGCCACCACATTCTTCACCCCTTTCTTGTCTTTTATCTCCACATCAAACTCACTTAGAAGAAGAATCCATCTCAACAACCTTGGCTTTGCATCCTTCTTTGCCACAAGGTATCTAATGGCGGCATGATCGGTGTAGATTATCACCTTTGTGCCCAAGAGATAAGATCGGAATTTTTCTAGAGCATAAATCACACCAAGGAATTCCTTCTCCGTCGTGGAATAGTTCTTTTGAGCATCATTCAAGAGGGTAGAAGCATATTGGATCACATGGGGTCCCTTGTCACTCTTTTGACCCAAAGCCACTCCCAATGCATAGTCACTTGCATCGGTCATGATTTCAAATGGAAGATCCCATCGTGGTGCTTGAATAATTGGTGCGGTGACCAATCTCTCCTTCAAGTCATTGAATGCTTTCCTACATTTGTCATCAAAAACAAATTCCGCTTCTTTGTGCAAAAGCTTGCATAAAGGGTTAGCAATCTTGGAAAAATCCTTAATAAATCTCCGGTAGAAACCGGCATGTCCTAGAAAAGACCTAATGTCTCGGGTGTTAGAGGGATAAGGTAAAGTTTTTATGATGTCAACCTTAGCCTTATCCACCTCAACCCCCCTTTCCGACACTACATGTCCCAAAACGATGCCACTAGTCACCATGAAATGACATTTTTCGGAATTTAAAATGAGATGGGACTCTTGGCATCGCTCTAAGACAAGAGCAAGGTGTTTTAGACATGCATCATAGGAGTCCCCATGGACGGTGAAATCGTCCATGAATACTTCTATGATTCGTTCTACATAGTCGGAGAAAATACTCAACATGCACCGTTGAAAAGTTCCCGGAGCATTGCACAAACCAAAGGGCATACGACGATAGGCAAATGTACCAAATGGGCAAGTGAATGTGGTCTTGACTTGGTCCTCGGGTGCAATTGGGATTTGAAAATACCCCGAGTAACCGTCAAGGAAACAATAGAAAGCTTTCCCCGCTAATCTTTCTAACATTTGATCAATAAATGGTAGCGGGAAATGGTCTTTCAATGTTACCGCATTCAAGCGGCGGTAGTCAATACACACTCTCCAACCGGTTTGGGGTCGGGTGGAGACCAAGTCTCCTTGTGCATTCTTGACTACCGTCACTCCTCCCTTTTTGGGTACGACTTGAGTTGGGCTAACCCAACGAGAGTCGGAAATAGGGAAAATGATACCCATTTGCAATAGCTTAATTACCTCTTCTTGCACTACCTCCGCCATGGGGGGATTGAGCCTCCTTTGGGGTTGTCGGACCGGTTTGGCATCCACTTCAAGTCGTATCTTGTGCATGCAAGTCACCGGGCTTATCCCTTTTAGGTCCGCTATGCTCCACCCAAAGGTTTCCTTATGCTTTTCAAGTAGTGATACCAATTTGCCTTCTTGGTCCTCGGTGAGTGTGCTTGAAATGATAAGTGGTAGGGTGTTCTTGTCCCCTAGAAAGATGTACTTCAAATGGCTTGGGAGGGTCTTCAACTCGACCTTCGGGGGCTGGATTATGGAAGGGAGGGGCTTGTGGAGTGGAATACTCAAAGCAAACAACTCGGACAAGTTAGCCAGTGCAGGACGCAGGCTGCGTCCAGTGACGCAGGCTGCGTCGTGTGACGCAGGCTGCGTCGAGCACTGCCTTGCCCTGTTTTCAGCATCTCTATGACGTTGAGCTCCTCATATGTTTCTATTGGCTCTTCCTTCTCCAATTCTTCAAGGCATTCCTGCACATCAAAAGCCAACAACAAGCGCAAACCTTCCTCTTCCATGGGGTTAGTTAAAGCTACCTCGAGTGGGTCTCTATCACAAAGTTTATACATTTGATTCAATAATGGCTCAAAGATATCCAAGAAGAAACAAGATTGATGGTCACTCAAGTGCCTCATGGAGTCATATATATTGTAAGTTAACCTTTTTCCTTCAAATTCCATAGTCAAGCACCCGTTTGAAACATCGATCTTGGTATTTGAAGTTTTCATAAACGGCCTACCAAGAAGGAGAGGGGTGGCACTAGAGCTAGATTCCATATCTAAGACGTAGAAATCCTCCGGAAAGACAAGATTATCGACTTCCACTAGTACATCCTCTACCATGCCCTTGGGGTAAACACTAGACCTATCGGCAAGTTGAATGACTACCCCGGTCTTAGACAAAGGTCCTAAACCTAGGGTCTCATAAATAGATAGAGGCATGACATTGATAGAAGCCCCTAAGTCTAGCATGGCACGTTTAAAACTCTTTCCCCCAATAGTGCAAGGAATAGTGAACATGCCCGGGTCTCCACATTTCTTTGGTAAATTTTGTTTGAAAATGGCCGACACATGTTCACTCACCCTAACCTTATGGGTTCCCTTCTTTGGATTTCGCCTAGGTGTGCAAAGTTCTTTCAAAAACTTTGCATACCTAGGGACACTATTCAACAAGTTAAGGAGAGGAATGTTAACCTCACATTTCCGGAAAGTCTCATATAAGTCATTCTCCTTGGCATATTTCCTTGTGCTTATCAAAGCACTAGGAAATGGGACTTCCGGTATGTACTCTTCCACTTCATCATCTTCAATAGTGCCTTTGCCCTTCTTTGAAATGTCTCCTTTGGGGTCCTTGCTTGTGGATGTTTCTTTTTCATTTCTCAATACCTCTTCTTGACCAACCACCAATTCTCCTTGGTCTTCAATCTCAATGGTTTCCATCTCAATATTCTTCATCTTTTCCTTTCCTTTGCCAAGGGGATTCACTTCCAACTCCTTGCCACCCCTCAATGTCATGGCACTAGCATTTTCCCTTGGTGGGGGAATGGTTTGAGATGGGAATCGTGTGGAGCTTGAGGCTTGGGATTTTGACAAATTTGAGGCCATTTGGGATAGTTGGGTTTCCAAGTTGTTCACCCTAAGGTTGTTAGCCTCCCTATCCTTCCTTGCTTCCTCTCTATCCCTCCTTGCTTCCTCCCTATCCTTCTCTTGATTGGCAAGAAGTGTTTGCAAGATGTCACTCAAGTTCCCTTGAGAAGAAGAATTCCCTTGATTTGGGTTTTGGTTTGGTTGTCTTTGGGATTGAGAATTATTTGGAAAATTTGAGTTGTTGGGTCTTGGGTTGTTGTTGTTGAAATTTCTTTGGGGGTTTTGGTTGAAATTTGTGTTTCGGTTTTGGGTTGGATTTTGGGCTCTCAAGTGATTGAATTGACCATTTTCAAAACTCTTTGACTTGTCTCCTCCCCACCCCAAAAGATCACGATTTCCCACTTGGTTATACATCCCTCCACCACTTGGGTTTCTAGCATTGTAATTCCCATACCCCATGGCATTGACACTCTCCATGGTGGCTCCTTGCTCAATCATGATGTAACAAGTATTTGTAGCATGGTCACCTCCACAATAAGAACATTCAAGCGGTTCGGGGTGTTGAGAAAATGAACTACCTTTGTTGACAACCAAGTTGGATACCAAGCTTTTGAGTTCACCCATCTCTTGCATGAGTTTGTGATTTTGAGAGGCATGAGAATCTTCCATGGAAGATACATTTCTAGAGCTTCCTCCCCTTTCATTATTCCTCCCGTAGCTTCTTGTATTCATAGCCAACTTCTCAATAATGTTGTTGGCCTCGGCCACATTAAGTGTATCAATACCACCTCCGGTGGCGGCTATAATCATCCGTTGGTCATTTTGGCATAATCCTTCATTGAAGGCCGTCAATAGATCATCCCCCGACATCCCATGATAAGGGCACCTTGCCACGAGGCTTTTGAATCGCTCCCAATAGTCATAGAGAGTTTCCCCCATGTCTTGCTCAATGGTAGTGATGAGCTTCTTTGAATGGTTATGCCTTGAATCCGGGTAGTATTTCTCAAGAAATTTCTTCTTCAAACCCACCCAAGTATTGACGGAATGGGCCGGAAGACAAAATAACCACTCCTTAGCGGCATCTTGTAGAGAGAATGGAAATGCCCTAAGCTTAAATTGGTCTTCGGTCACTCCTTGAGGGATGGCCCCTTGGCATATCATGTGAAATTCGGCCAAGTGCCTATTGGGATCATTCCCCACCATTCCATGAAATCTTGGCAAATTATGAACAAAGAACCCCTTTAGCTCGAAATTGACATCCCCCATGGGAGGGTATGCGATACACAACGGTTGCTCTTCATAGTTTCTTGCCCGGATTTCACCAATAGTTCTATTATCTTCCATTTCGGGTGGGTAGATGATGTTCAAAGGTGGTGGTCTCCTAGGAGGTGACTCAAACACTTGTTCTTGTGGTTCTTGTGGTTCTTGAAAAATATTGTTCCCAAACTCTTCTTCACTAGGCACCCTCCCAAAGGGTCTCCTATAGAGGGGGTTCGAAAACAACCAATTGGAAATGCTACTTGAGGACGGGTCAATGTCTTGGTCACCAAATCCTTCTTGTGACCTAGGCATAAACTTTTAAAAACAACTCCACAACACAATTAGTAACTTCAAACCCAAGTAACCTTCAAACAATACAAAAAGAAATATTTGAAAAACAATCTAAACAAATTATGACGCTAACAAGAGTTTCAATTTGATAAATTAGCTAAATTGCCTTCCCCGGCAACGGCGCCAAATTTGACGGGCTTATTTTCGGGGTCGTTAATTCCGGAAACTAGCTATGCCAAATAACAATTTATAAAACCAAATCTAGACTCAAACTATCCTAAGTAAAGGGTAGTAAGGGTAAGACAAGGATCGAACCCAAGAGAAGGCGGTGAATGCTAATAATCTAATCTAGACTCTTGCTAAAAACCGATTAAACAAATTAATAAATCTAACCACAAATTAAACACTAATTGAAACAAAGACTAGAATTACTTACAAACTATGATATTCACAATGGTAAACATGTAGATAACAAATAGGGAGAAAGTTTTTCATGAGAAATGATTGTCAATCCTAGAATCACCAATAACAACTAAATAATCAAAGATTCAAATAAGGAAAAACAACTTAGTGCAATTATCCCAAGTTCCCCCACAATTAACAAAGTAAAGATCCCTCCTTTCCTCCCTTCTCTATTTATCTATTGCAAACTTCAAAGAATTAGCCACCATGAATTAAACCATCCATAAATGACCCAATACAACTAAACCCATACTTATTAAACCATAAGCATAAATAAAGATGCAAGCTTTAAGCACAAAACCAAAGAAGCATGCTAGATTCATGAACTAAAACATTAAACCATGTTCTAAATACATAATAACCCAAATTCCACTCAAAAGATTCTAACTTTTAAACCAAAGTTACAATCTTTCAAGTTGCATCAACAAATATCAAGACAAATCAACCAAATTCATCAAGACAATGCAATTTAATCAAACAAACAATTACTAAGATGGTTGGTCTTAACAACAATTCATTCAATAATGAAAATCAAACAAAGGAAGATGAAATTAAATAGAGAAGGAAGGATTAAAAAGTCTTACAATGCTAAAAGGGAAGAACTTGTTCAAATTACACTAAGCAAAAGGAAGATTAGCTACCCATAGTCTTCATAATACAACCAATTTCTAAGGAAAAACCCATTACAAAAGCCAAACTTGAAGAACAAAAAGAGAGAAATGCTAAGGAAAATATGATGTTGTATGGTGAATGCTTCCTCCCCTTGTCTCTCTTCAGAAATCTTCTTTTATACCCTTGGTCCGCAAACCTAGGGGCCTTGAAATATGGGCTTCCAAAAGACAAGACGAGAAAATGAGAAAAACCCGTGCTGAGAGATGACGCAAGCTGCGTCCTACGACGCAGGCTGCGTCCTACGACGCAGGCTGCGTCGTGCTGACGCAGGCTGCGTCGAGCACTGCCCAACTTTTGCCTTGTTTTCCTTCTTGACTTTCGTTGACCCCATGGATATTGACCCCGCCTTGACTTCCATTGACCCAATGGGCTTGGTCTTCAAACTTTGATGATTCCTTGCTAGCCCACTTCAAGTTCCGGGTTTTTGGGTCTCGGGTTTTTCGGGTTTGACTTTTATTGACTTTCGGGATTTGACTCTAAAAATGACTTAAAACACTAAATATTAACATTATTACAAAAACTAAAACTAACATAAAACATAGCTAATGACCCGTAAAAAGTAAGACGAAAGACTCTAAAAATTGCTACTAGACACGACAATATTTGACGTTGTCAACCGTGAAATGAGGTTTACCGACCGTGAAACACTCTGTTACCAATTCATCCGTGAGCCTTCAACAAAATTCAATCCTATCATTTCCAATTCTCATAATTCCTCTCTAATAACTATCAACAATCAATATTCATCATCAACAATCATCAAACAACAACAATCATTATCCATAACATAATTCCTAACTTACTTATCGTATTCTAAATACGAATCCTAGCATATAAAGCATGTAAAACACGTAAATGATATCGAGTAACCCTTCACCGTTACCTTTACGCGTCTTTAATCGATTACTAAGCCTTCCTAGTAGTCTCCACCTACAATTAGGTAATAAAAGATGAATATATTCACCTTGAGAAAGACGGATAATTGAAAAGCGAGAAAGACGATGATTTTAATATCAATACGGATAGAGGAAGGTAAGAGGGGAAGAATAAGACGAACTTACGTGAATTTGAGCAAGAAACGAACGAGCTATGACGATTCTAAGAATGGAAAGATTATGGAGGCTAGGTTTTCTTTGGTTTTCTTAAGGAAGAAGAAAGAAATGAATTGTAAGGAAATGAATTAGGTTTAGGGTTTGAGGGAGTATATGTAGGGTGAGTCAGAAAAGTCAACGAAAGTCAAAGGCGGCTCAAAAGTCAAGAAAAGTCAAAGACGACTTAAAAGTCAAGAAAAGTCAAAGACGACTTAAAAGTCCAGAAAAGTCAAAGACGACTTAAAAGTCAAGAAAAGTCAAGGACGCCTTAAGACGGGATTCTCATGGAATCTCGCGGAAATTCCAAATACGAACTCGGAAATTGTAAATTCGACTCGAAACTTTAAATTCTAAATTAAAACTTAAATTTGCTGAAAAGATTTCGTAAAATATTTCTACTAGAAAAATAGGGTACATTTCCGGGTGTTACAATCACCCCACCTTTTAAAAAGTTTCGTCCTCGAAACTTGAGAGTAGAAAACAAAAGTATCAAGGACAAGAATCGGTTTACAAAATCAACACGAAAGCCTTTACAAGGGAAAACATTTATGAAATGATGTTCTTCTCGAAACGGTTTAAGGAAAATTCTTCATAAGTGCGAAACTTTATTTACGAATCACAAGAGTGCCCGTCATGAACGAGAACTCTAGCTATCAAAAAAATTAAATCAATGCCGAAACAGTGAAATCGAAAATCAAAACAAGTGTTAGTAAGTGCAAGACTAGTCACCGGACGTCTCCAATAACAGATCTAAACACCCAACCAAACACAAAATCCAAATATAAAAGCGAAAGAATCTATTTTCTCCAAAAAGAGGGAACACAAACCATCTTTAGACTTCTTTGAAACGTTGAATTAGAAATATAATATGGAAATTTAAAAGTTTTATCAAAGATAAAATCAAATAACACGACATTTGTAACAACCCGAAAAGTACCCAATTTTTCTAGTAAAATATCTTACGGATACTTTTCTGCAAACTTAAGTTTTAAAATAGAATTTATTGTTTCGAGTCGTATTTGGAATTTCCGAGTTCGTATTTGGAATTTCCGCGAGATTTCATGAGAATCCCGTTTTAAGTCATCTTTGACTTTTCTTGACTTTTAAGTCGTCTTTGACTTTTCTTGACTTTTTCAGTCGTCATTGACTTTTCTTGACTTTTAAGTCGTCATTTACTTTTCTTGACTTTTAAGTCATCTTTGACTTTTCTTGACTTTTAAGTCGACTTTGACTTTCGTTGACTTTTCCGACTCACCCCGTAATTTGAAAGACCGAAAATATATTTGAAAAATAATAAATTTATTTTATTTTAATTCATTAAGATTTATTTGAATTTAAGATAATTTAATATAATTATTTTGAATTTATTCGGAATTAAAGAATAACGTTTACGGTTTAATCCCGAACGTCATTTAACTATTCCCGAGTCATCTAAAATCCCGAAACAAAACCCAAAACCCGACTTTGGCATGAGTCACACTCCCCATGTCATCTTTTTCCACTCACTTTAGATCTTTTGATCTTTTGATTAAACTAATAATAATATCTAAGATATTTGTAACTTTATCGATCTGTCAACTTAAAACAGATCGCTTAAAACAGACCCGTTTTCCTACCATTTCACACGCCTATTCCCTCACCCTCTCATAGGACTAGATATTTTCTTTCTTTTCATTACAATAACATAATATCTAGATATTTGGTTTAATTAACTTAATATATATTTATATCTAAACAATTACCATAATATAATTATAAAACCCGAGTCAATCCCGTAACAACAATTTCTAAACCCGACTCCATAATTCCCCTATATCTACACGGCACACACCCCACTCTTATTCACTACTTATCTTTTCATTTTACAATAAATCAACTTAATATCTAATTAATACCTTCTTTAATATAATCAAAATCGTTCTTGGTGTTCTTCATCGTTCTTCATCGTTCTTCATCGTTCTTGAGCAAAATCATCATAAAACCTTCATTTCTTATTCAAATCCGTCTTAACTTATATTTCTAGAATCTCCTCTTCGCTCTCCATCTTCAAGTACGGTTTATTTTCAATTCCGACAAAATTGTTTTCAACACTTTAATTATGGAAAATCAAGTTTTAATTCTAACAATATTATTCTTGTCATTTCTTATAGGGGAAGATTTTGAAGACGAGTTTGGTGACTCGTATATATTAGGAGAAGATTAGTAGACGGGTTTTTCTTTACTTCTTATTTTTTGGTGCTACTTGATTTTGCTAGCTAAGGTAACGATTCCGAGTTACTCGACGAATTAATGTTACATACTTTAGTTGTTGTTTAGGATTTACGGTTTTTAAGTAGCAACATGATAGGTGGTTATGATTATTATGTTGTATGAATTTATGACATGTTTAGTGTTCTTGACATATTTGGATGATTTGTTCAAAATCATGATTTTTATATGATGATGGTTTAATTGGTTGTTAAAATGGTTGTTTGTTAATTAAAACATGTTGGAAATAATTTGGGGTTGTTTGTTGGTGGGGCCGTGTAGGGTGGCTATTTTGGGGGGCTGGAAACCGACCCAAAACAGGCCGGTTCAGGCCGGTTCAGGCCCGGTCCAGGTCCGGTCTGGTTGGCTGTGATTTGGTCCGTTGGTTTTGTGTCGATACTTGATTGTTTTGTTGTTGTTTTGACGGGTTTTAAATATGTTAAGTATGCGGGAAATATTAAGAAACGGTTTTTTAGAAAAGATGACCAAAACCGGTCCAAAATGAACCGTGGGTCCCCTTGGACTTGTGACGGTTTTAGAGTATTGTTATTTTATCGTGTTTTGTAATATTTAGCAAGTGGGAAATTTTAATAAGTAAATTATTTAATTAAAAGCTTTTCATTATATTATTATTTCTCACATGTTGGAAATTATAATACGAGATTTTAGTTTAATTTGATATCATGTAAGTCAAGCGGGTTTTCGTATGAATTAATAATTCACATGTTAGAAATTGAATGAAATAGCATGAAATGAATGTGATATTCTTATGTTCAAGCCTCGATGGCTAAGACTCTGTTTCTAGCCGGTTTGATCAAACGGGTTTGGTCAAACTAAGATCTAGTCATCCCCGTTTTGACTGATGACCCGTCGCGGGACTCGGGTCGGGGATTTGTCTTCAGGTAAGGTTTTATTTTAATGAATGAATGAATAAGCCTTAGTAGATATGAGGCGATATGATATTTGAATATGATTTGTATGCAATTAGTCACATGATAGGAAGTTTTTCCCGTGACTGTTTGATTATATGGTTGGTGTCGTGTTGACTACGTACCCATAGAGAATTATGAGTATATGGCGTCTTGACCATTCTAATTCTAAATGAGTATCTT
>JAIUZE010021892.1:0-52231 GCA_022085475.1 Heliosperma pusillum | reverse complement strand
ACATGATTAGTCACACGTTTTAACAACAGTTATCTAGTAATAACAACGACTTTGTACCGTTGTAAAAACTATTCACAACGGTTTTAAAAAACAATAGCGTTGTTATAATATTTCCCACCAAAACTAATCTTACTTTTTACAACGGTTTCATTTAATAGAACCGTTCTCGTATCTTTCCCACCATAATTAGACACACGTTTTAACAACAGTTATCTAGTAATAACAACGACTTTGTACCGTTGTTAAAACTATTCACAACGGTATTTTCATTAAATCGGAACGTTGTTAAAACCTTTAACAACGGAGGCTTTAACAACGTCCGCGTTTTAATATTACAACGGTTTTTAGCCGTTGTCATTTCCTGTTTTTGTAGTAGTGTGTTGTACATTCCCGAAGATTTCGCAATTATGGCAGTGTCTAGCGTATTTAATACAATCTGACTCCATTGTCGTCCAGTAATATCCTAGACGTGTGATCTTCTTTGCCATCATGGGTCCACTCATGTGGGGACCGCATTCTCCATCGTGAACTTCTTCCATCACTTTTAGTGCCTGTGAATGATCAAGGCAACGCAAGATGACAACAATAGGTATTCTTTTGCACAGTTCTCCGTGCATGAGGAGGTATTGAGAGGCTAATAGGCGTATGGCGCGTTGTCCCCTTTTATCTATTTCCGGTGGGTATGTGCCGTTGAGTTTGAAGTTTAGAATGGCTTGGAGCCACGATTCCTCTGGGCTTTCTTCTTCATTTGTAAGTTGGTTCACATAGGTTGGTTCTGACCGTCGCTCGATGCATAAAGGCATTTCGATCATGTTGTCTGGCATGTTGATCAAGGCTGCACGTTTCGCAAGAGCGTCTGCAAACTGATTTTCTTCCCGAGGTAGGTGTAGATAAGTGACTTGATCAAAGAATTGGGCGACATGATCTATCCTAGGCTGATATGGTGCTAGACTTTCACTTCGAATCTTCCATGATCCCGTAACCTGGTTGATGATCAAGAAGGACTCTTCATGAACCCGAAGATTTTTAATGCCTAAACTGACTGCTGCTTGCAGACCAATGAGGCAAGCTTTGTATTCTGCGGCGTTATTTGTCACCTCGAAGTCGAGTTTGATAAATAGTGGTGTGTGCTCGCCTTCAGGAGAAATGAGCAATATTCCTACTCCAAATCCTCTTAAGTTAGATACATCATCGAAATAAAGGTCCCAGGAGTCCATACAAGTATGTAGTATATCCTCGTCTCGAAATGACCACATGTCTAATGTTTGGGCATCGTTGATAGGGCTCTCTGCGAAAAACTCAGCAACGGTGCGTCCTTTTATAACTTTCAGAGGTACATATTTGAGGTCTAACTCTGAAAGCATTAAGGTCCATCTTGTCAAACGTCCGTTGAGGATGGGTTTCTCGAAAAGGTATTTGACAGGGTCCATTTTGGAGTACACCTTGACGGAGTAGCTAAGCATGTAGTGGCTTTGTTGCCCACACAAGAACGAGGCACATCTTTTCGAGAGGTGTGTATTTACACTCATATTCTAAGAACTTCTTACTAAGGTAGTAGATAGCTCTTTCTTCTTTTCCGAGGGCATGTGCGAGCATAGCCCCCATGGCTGTTTCTGTGACTGTGAGACATAAACCAAGAGGTTGATCTCTTTGGGGAGGCATTAACACTGGCGGTTTAGCCAATATCTCCTTAATTTTGTCAAATGCTTTGTGGCAGTAATCATCCCATATGGTAGGATATGTTTTCTTTAGCTTTTTGAAAATAAGTTCGGAGATCATAGTGAGTTTCGATATGAACCGACTCACATACTATACCTTGCCCAAGAATCCTCTAACCTCCTTCTCTATTTGGGGTTTTAGCATTTCAATTAAGGCTTTGATCTTGGATAGATCAATTTCTATTCCCCTTTGGATGACGACATATCCTAGAAGTTTGCCTGATGTTACTCCAAATGCACACTTCTGAGGATTGAGCCTTATGTTGTACTTGCGCAATCTGAGGAAGAATTTACGAAGATTGTCGATGTGTGCCTTCCTGTCTTTGGATTTGATAATAATGTCATCTACATACACCTCTACTTCTTTATGCATCATGTCGTGTAGTATCTGTAAGTTTCTTAAACTCAATATTAGACACTTCTAATATCATTATATATTTAGTTTACTCTTAAACTAAATAAATCTTATGCATGCATAACAAAATAAGACAAAGATAAGAAGAATTTTTCCTTACATTGATCTTATGACAAATATGGGCACAAAATAGGACTCCTTCCTACTTTGATCTTGAGCTTATAATGTTAGGGATGAGCTTCCAAGTTCTAAGTGTTAGAACACTCCTATTAGATGCACCCAAGACTATCCCTAATCACTACTAAAAGATACTACACTAGTATATAATGGTAGTCTCCCTTAAAATAATCTAATAACCTCTTATTACTACACTAGTAATATTATTAGAAAATATGAACTCTAATATAAACTTCTTAAGTTGTAGAGAGAAGTTGGAGAAATATATGAGAGATAAGTGATTTTTGCATGTATGAATAAAATGAGATGGAGTATGATATAAATAAGAGGAAACTTGTCCTCTTTGCTTCATCAATAGCACCGGCCACATGCCCCCATTGTGGGGTGTGTGGTCACTTTCAATTTTTCTTAACAATGTAAATAGGTAGTGTGTAAGAATAAGTCTAGTATATGATTACATCTAATTCTCAATTAGATTAATACACAAAAACTAATCATCCTCTTGTACACTACATAAAACCGGTGCACCCACTTAAAATGGGTGTCCATTTTATTTTTGCAATTTGTCATTTGTCACAAATGTGACATGTGACATGTAACATGTAATTTTGCTTATAAATGTGCATTTAACCAAATTAAATGCAATTTCATAACAAATAAATTATACTTAACATTTTAAGTCACATTTTATAATTACATGTAAATAAAATGGGTCATCTCCTATTTGGTTAAAATAATCTACAACAATTTGTAATTATAATTAACCAATTTATCTTATCTCAAATGTTTCATAAACATAATGCATTCTTAGTAATATAACAATTAAATTACCAAAATGAATCTTATTTAATCATATTACAATAAGATATATTTCTCACTCACAATTTAAACTTGGTTCATTTTAAGGGATTAATTAATCTGTATCACTATCCAATTAATTAATGTACATGATTAGGGGATTGTCCTTTAGGTGTGACCTCAAGGGATCAACTGATCACCACCGTCATACGACAGTAACGTCAAACTCAATTGAGCCAATCGTTACTGATTTATGTTGACCAGTTGACTATAATATTCATCATCCCTTTGTATTCTTATTATTGAGATTTAATTATGTGATCGCACTATTTGTTGAGGACACTTACTCCAACAATCTCCCACTTGTCCGAGACAAGTGTGCGTCACCAATTCTCTTGTCCTATTACAAGATCTCCCACTCAATGCAAGGTGTCTTACAGGTCGTCCTTGTATTTGATCATATCAAGAGTGGTTTCCTCGATCTGGAGAGTAACTGTCTGACCGGAATTATCTACCATAGATACCTTCCGAGCGTGGCCACGCATTTTCAGCTTACTCCTCCTCGAGTGGCCTTGAGATTTTAAAACAACCCTGACAAGGGGTGGACAATTCCTATCGCACTATTCCCTTTGCATAGCCACAGCTCATCATGACCCAAAAGATGCCCATTTGACCCCAGTTACGAAGGTCGTAGAGCATAAATCAAAGTCCCTCTGAAACTGTGCCACCTTAGGTGAACAGTCTTTAGTCAAAGAATTGACTCAAAAGAATACTAGTAGCTCTTGCCACGACCAGGCTACAAGAATTGCCAGAATTCTATAAGCGGTCACTGCCCGACAGATTGTCCCTTACAGTCTGTCTATGTGATCGATTGGTCATCCCTATGACCCTATGACAGTCAAACTTGCCATCAATCGCACCACAATCTAGTCACTTCGAGATGTCACCTCATATAAGTGATTATGGGCCAATGCTATGTTAATACAGTCCACTTTAATGGGGTTCAAAATTGTCTCTACAACCCATTTGGATTTAACAAGGCACAAAACAAGTTTTAGAAACTCAAACGATAAATGTGATTATCATATATGAACAATCAACACAATGTTATTGCTTCATATCATATAATCTAAAGTTTATTTCGTCCATGATAATTCATGACAATCTCATTAAATGCAATAAAGGCTTGGGTAGTGAATATACCATATATTCATTTATTCCAACCTTGTGAATTGCTTTTTCCTTCCATCCAACATTATTTCTAATAACATGAATTCATCTATATACATTTCTAGATCTCTATCTAGTGTTGGGCTCTTTAACTTGAAAGATACTCCCACTTGTTATCATGATAACTGATAGGTATTTAGGTGAAATGAGCTACCATTAGCTCCTTGTAAGCCACCTTATTCTCATCATAATGTACTACGTCTCTATTTGTAGAATTTATAATGATTGACTCTTCAATCATCCTTTTAGTTATTCGCTTCTTTTATAACAAAAGTACGCCTAGGATTTCGATAAATCCTTTTATAAGTTTGGAAATTTGGGTTTGTGTAACCTTTACCACATTGTCAAATTTTCTCTACCAAACACAAGAATGTATCCTTAGTTCTCCTCGAGAACTCTATGGATGTTCTTGTAGGCTATTCAATGACACTCATCTGGATTGATTTGCTATGGGCTTGTCATGCTCCTAGCATACAATTTATTTAGGTATGTGCATGTTATGGCACACATGATCGATATCATGTGATCAACAACTCTTAGGTTCAGTGGATGACTATGACCCTTTCATAGTGATCCCACTTTTATCAACATAAACAACCTATTTAACTTGTTGAATAGATTAAGGATCTTATCGATATAAGATACCTTTTAAATGCCAAGCTAAAATCTTCTATTCCACAATAGATTTTGATTTTAGTATACATGTTGCCCTCTTTCATCCAACATAAAAATCCAACCACTCCTTTCAAAAAGGTAATATGAATATGTCACTCTTAATGAGTGAAACGTCATTCACGTGGAAAACAATTTCTCCCACTGAACTTCATGTCTTTACATGATAACTTAAACTCCCACTTAACTTCATGTCCATACATGACTTTAACTCCCACTGAATTTCATGTCTATACATGACTTTTCGACAATTCGAGTGAAACTCTTCTTATATCTTATAATAGAAAAGATCATCATAACCTCTAGGTAGATACCTTAGGCTTTCTGTCATGTACACATCCTTTTCCAAATCCCTATTTGGACATGTGGTTCTCATTGTGTATCTTGTACACACCTACAATGAGGTATTTCACTGATGATTCGGATCTTAGCATAGTTACGCATTAACTTGGCTTTTGAAGACATCTACATGTCTATCCATGCAAATACAATTGGACAACTCCAAATAAAACATTTTCTTTGCATAGATTCCATTTAGTTTCATAAGTCTCTTATATTAGAAAATCAAATTTTAAAATTTCTAGGTGCTTCCACTTCATAGATCATAATCTTATTATTTCAAGAACATTTTCTTTTGGTCTCGTCACTAGTCTAAGGATTCACCTAAGAACGCTTTCTTTTGGTCTCCTCACTAGTCTTGAGTCTAACCTAAGAACATATTCTTTTGGTTTCCTCACTAGTTCCTAACTAGTTTTTCGTTGTGGCTTATTTTCTCCCACTCTATCTTTAGAAAAATACAACTATTTTCTTTAAAGATAGCCTTATGAGCCACAAACAATTTTGTACTCATACTTGTTAGGGAGGTAGAAGTATCACAACATGACCTTAAGTGATCTACTAAAGACTTCTTTGTAAAGACATCGAATCTTAGCTTCAACATAGACTAGTTCTATAAGAGCTAAAGAGGTGAACTCATATTCATGTCATTTACTTTCTTTATAAGTGGTATGGCCAATTGGTTTGGTAGATTCCATATTTTGAGTTCAATAACTCAATTTTGACTTAGCAATTGATCTTTCAAAGTGAGAATCAAATTCTTAGCCTTTTTATTATAATGATCCCATCATCATAATATTTGCATGATCAATTTGAGTCGATTAATTTATGTTATTAGATCAAGTGAGTATAATGACAAGTTTTAGAATGAAAAAGTTTCCATAAACCGAGTGACTTGGGTTGAAAACCAAGTCACTAATATCCAATTACAACCAAAAGTTAATAAAAGGAAATAAACAAATTTCCATTGTCAAACAAGGAAATAAAGAGTTTCTAAAACAACATCACAAAATACAACCCAAATAAGGAAGACAAAACAAAATGAGTCCAAGCTTCCTTATGTCTTCATCCATGGGTGGCTACTTTAGCTTCCCTTGAAGAATCTCTTTAGGCTTGCTTGTCCTTGCCCTTGTCCTTGCTTGGGTGCCCTAATTACAATTAAAAAGGGTAAGAATCACAACTTGTATCTATATACCAAAGTTGAGATCATAACATAAAAGATAGGGATGAAAATTTACCAACGGAAACAATTTTCCCGGCTTTGATATCTCCTAGATACTTGGGGCAATTCCTCTTCCAATGCCCTACGCCATTACAATAATGGCACTTGTCCTCGGTTGAGGCACCTTTCTTAGGCTTGGGTGAGCTATTCTCAATAGCTTTTTCCTTGCCTTTGTAGGTGGAGGGCTTCTTCCCTTTGCTTGCACTCTTTTTGAACTTCCCCTTACTCTTGTTATTGATGAGAAGCACATCCTTGGTGGTGCTAACATTTAGCCCCATGTCTCTCTCCGCTTGCACAAGCATTTTGTGCAACTCGTGGAGAGAGGTTTGCATATTTTGCATATTGTAGTTTACCCTAAACATCACATATGCCTTTATTCTCCCCAAGGAATGTAGTACACGGTCAATTACGAGTTGTTCGGGAATGTCAACCCCTTGCACTTTAAGAATCTCGACATGCTCAACCAATTTGAGTACATGAGGGCTAACCTTTTGGCCCTCTTTAAGGTTCATGTCGAAAAACGCGGATGCCGTTTCATATTGAACGATTCTAGGAGCTTGTGAAAACATGGTCACAAGTTTGGCATAGATCTCATAGGCCGTGCTCATCTTTATGGCACTCCTTTGGAGATCGGCCTCCATAGAGAAGATCAAAACATTTTTGATCGCGGCGGCTTCCTTTTGGTAAGCCTCATAGGCTCGCCTTGCGGCGGCGGTTGACCTTTCGTTAGGTGTTTCGGGAGAGGCTTCGGTAAGGGAACGAAGCTTGTCGTCACCTTCCGCGGCCAAGCGGAGTTGCGCATTCCAATCGGCAAAATTAGCGCCATTCTTTTCTAACTTGCATCGATCCATAAAGGATCGAGGCCATGAGACATTTGTGAGAGTTGGAGCATTGGTGTTGGATGAACTAGCCATTGCGATTGTACAAAGTTAACTACAAATTTAAGACATAAAGGAAATGTTAACATTTATCGTTTTAAATACTTGTAAACATTTTAAACAAGTTTAGCATTTAAATAGTGACCTCTACCCAACTATTATAAATGAATCCGAGATCCAAATTCATATCAACTTGGGCACGGTAAGCCGATTCATCCCTCATTAACATAATTCGGTGGATTAACTCTTGAATCGATTCTACATTAGAACTCTCGGTCGATAATATTACATTAATATTTATCTTTAGCCCGGAACACATGCGGCTACGGTCGCGAATACTTCCGTTGAGCTCAATCCAAATTTCGAAATAATAACATTTATTACCCCACTTACCCAACGTAACAAGTTTAGCACCCCGTTGAGCCGAGCCTACTTCCTTGCGAAATTGGGATTCATGGGTTCTAACATTTGGTAAGGCTTGATCTCAATTATTTATTATGAGAGGTCTTGTCAATTTAAAATCTATCATGTTAAAGTGAACTAAATTGATGAATTAACGATTATTTTAATTGACACGGTCGAATACTCGATAAATATGCATGTCATGTTATGGCGATTTGGCAATGCATGCAAACATATCAAATAAAAATGCAAGCATAAAAATAAAACTCCTAGTATGGCCTTTCCTAGAATAGAAAATCATATAATCTATTACAAGTTCGGAAACCAACTCCTTTGGTCCCTTGAACTTCATAAGCACGCCTCCCAAGGTCACCGTCTCTCTCTCTCTCGGAACTCCTTTCCGAATGGCACCGTCTTTGGGAAACTCCGGTTTTACAATTAGTTACAAAATATATAATAAAATTACAATAATTTCCTATGATACATTTGTAAAATAAAATAATACAATAAAAGTGATTCGAGATCACATTAAATTACAACCGAATCAATATTCCCTTACATTTCGGGCAATATCGATTAAAACTAAGGCCATACAAGGAAAAATTACATAATTCCACATTACATAAACCAAAATATGACATTCATAAATTGAAAATATGACATTCATAAATAAAATGCAGCATTATAATATGTATAAAACATGCTCATGTTAAATGACAAATCGCTCTAATTAACGGTTTATATCGAATATAACCCGGTTTTACGGAAATGCGTGATAATAACATTTTAAAATCACCAAACAATACTTAAATCATATTTAAGTCCAAGTTAATTATCCCAACTCATTTAGGCCTCAAAAATTAGTCATTACTCAATTTTTGACAATAATTCAACTTGTTGTTGTATAATTGCTCATAATTAGACTTTAAAATCATATTTTAATCAAATAAATCCAAATTAAATTACAATAATTTCAAAATTCGAATTTTAAATTTTTGTACATTCTGGAACATTTCCATGACACTCATAATGTCAAAAATCATGGTTTAAAAATTTCGAATCGGTTTAGAGAAAAAATGGTTGCGCTTTATCGGTTTTATCAAATAAAATACATAAAGCATGCAAAAATTAATCATATTAAATTTTCAACTTTAGATGTGAAATTTGGGACATTTATGAAACCAGGAACAATTTTCTCTTGACATGAAAAATATTTTAGCTATATTTTCTAAATTAGTCACTATTTATGCCATTTTTACATTAAAAATCCATAAATCATGCAAGACAAATCATATAAGTCTGAAATTTTCCAGTCTGACCAGAAAACAAGCATGTGACAACATATTAAAATTTCATCATCAGATTCAAATCGGAAGTATATTAGCTAAATTAGTCACTATTTATGCCATTTTTACATTAAAAATCCATAAATCATGCAAAACAAATCATATCAGTCTGAAATTTTCCAGTCTTACAGGAAAACATGCATGTGACAACATACTAAAATTTCATGGTCAGATTCAAAGCGGAAGTATTTTTAACCATTTGACCTTTATTTATTTCATTTTATCATATAAATATTATAAATCACACGAAACAAATCCACTTCACACGAAATTTTACATACAGTAAGTAAAATGCATGTGTGATATTGTGTAAAAATTTCAAGGTCAGAAGATAAGTCTAACTATTTTTAGTATTTTAAACATCATTTTACTCATTAAAATGTAATAAAAATACTAAAAAACATATTTGAGCACTATAAATTTCCATAAATCATCAAAATGACCTAAAATCATCTTAGGACCAGAATATATTGACATGCAAATAACTTTGTGATTTTATCTTATAAAACACAAATTACTAGTTTTCATTAAGTTACCATAACTCGAAAAAACTATAAATCGATTATGCATGCAACAACCTTGGCTCTGATACCACTTGTTAGTTTCTCAAACTCAATATTAGACACTTCTAATATCATTATATATTTAGTTTACTCTTAAACTAAATAAATCTTATGCATGCATAACAAAATAAGACAAAGATAAGAAGAATTTTTCCTTACATTGATCTTATGACAAATATGGGCACAAAATAGGACTCCTTCCTACTTTGATCTTGAGCTTATAATGTTAGGGATGAGCTTCCAAGTTCTAAGTGTTAGAACACTCCTATTAGATGCACCCAAGACTATCCCTAATCACTACTAAAAGATACTACACTAGTATATAATGGTAGTCTCCCTTAAAATAATCTAATAACCTCTTATTACTACACTAGTAATATTATTAGAAAATATGAACTCTAATATAAACTTCTTAAGTTGTAGAGAGAAGTTGGAGAAATATATGAGAGATAAGTGATTTTTGCATGTATGAATAAAATGAGATGGAGTATGATATAAATAAGAGGAAACTTGTCCTCTTTGCTTCATCAATAGCACCGGCCACATGCCCCCATTGTGGGGTGTGTGGTCACTTTCAATTGTTCTTAACAATGTAAATAGGTAGTGTGTAAGAATAAGTCTAGTATATGATTACATCTAATTCTCAATTAGATTAATACACAAAAACTAATCATCCTCTTGTACACTACATAAAACCGGTTCACCCACTTAAAATGGGTGTCCATTTTATTTTTGCAATTTGTCATTTGTCACAAATGTGACAGGTGACATGTAACATGTAATTTTGCTTATAAATGTGCATTTAACCAAATTAAATGCAATTTCATAACAAATAAATTATACTTAACATTTTAAGTCACATTTTATAATTACATGTAAATAAAATGGGTCCTCTCATATTTGGTTAAAATAATCTACAACAATTTGTAATTATAATTAACCAAATTCACTTATCTCAAATGTTTTATAAACATAATGCATTCTTAGTAATATAACAATTAAATTACCAAAATGAATCTTATTTAATCATATTACAATAAGATATATTTCTCACTCACAATTTGAACTTGGGTCATTTTAAGGGATTAATTAATCTGTATCACTATACAATTAATTAATGTACATGATTAGGGGATTGTCCTTTAGGTGTGACCTCAAGGGATCAACTGATCACCACCGTCATACGACAGTAACGTCAAACTCAATTGAGCCCATCGTTACCGATTTATGTTGACCAGTTGACTATAATATTCATCATCCCTTTGTATTCTTATTATTGAGATTTAATTATGTGATCGCACTATTTGTTGAGGACACTTACCCACATTTTTTGCAGCCTTTATTGCTTTTCTCGCCTTAATTCTAGCTCTCCTCTTTCTCTAATCTTGTACTTAGTATAAATAGCCATATTTATAATCAAATTAGGGATCCATCTTTCGTCTATCTTAGATCATTTTATTAGGCTATGTTAGGTTAGGTAAAGTGTCATTTAATTACTCTCTAAATTAGTGTTAATCTACTTTTATAGTGCATTTCTGGGTTTCAATTTGAAGATTGTGACAAGTCTTCCATTGTAATCAAGATTACTTTCTTTCTTGTTCATCTTTTACTTAAAATAAGTTGGTATAATCCTCTTTCTCTCTTTTATTTCCTTGTTAATCCTTGTTTTATTTCACTACTTTCTTGTCTTAATTTATAATATTTTGTCTTAATATTTTGCCTTGTTCTTTCAAGTTCGTTAGGTTGATGTGTGAGTAGTGTAGTTGTTAGGATTAGCGGAGGATCATGGGCTTTAATAAGGGTTGATCTATTAATTGTTGGATTGATTCGTGACCTTGTTAGCGCATATCCGTAAGATCGAGAGCCTTGGATGTTGCTAGAACCGCATATAGATAATATGTTGGACCTAGAATACGCGAGCAAGCTAGGACCGTCATGGGGAGGGATTGTAAGATCGAGAGCCTCAATCCATCGCGCCTAAGTTAGATTACCATTCAACTATCCATCCGAATCTTTGAAACCCGAGGTACCCATATGAACCCATTGATCCTAGCCTTTTCTTTATTGCTTGTTATTTCATTGTTTACTTCTATTTCCTATTTAATTGCATTTACCTTATGCTTTAGATTAGTTTAAATTCAATCTTATATCGTGACAACCCCTAAGCATAGCTAGTGTAGACTTGCATCTCGAATACTCACCGTCCCGTGGATCGACTTAGACTTGCCTTTGCTAGTTGGAAGTTATAAATCCGTTTGTGTAAGGCGTGATGACCTCCGCCTCACAAAGAAACTGAACTGAAAATGACCAAATTCAAAACATCATGTTTGTAATAACGACTTTTAGATTCCGTCGCTTAATAATTTACAACGAGAGTGAAAAACCATCCAAACCAATAATTTTTTTTTGGGAATTATATTTTATCATCTCCGTAATTAGATTATGGAGTATTTAAAAACCGTTGATAAATATAACATATATAAATCATAATTTCGCAACCACTACATTAAATTATATTGTGATTTGTACTTAAATTCACACATTTGATTAGCAGTCAAAGATGATAAAAAAAAAAAACTTCGCACCAAATTAATGCACATACAGTCATACATGGTTTAAAAAAAATGAAAGGTTAATTTATTAAAATGATTATTAAGGGGGTCGATAACTTGACCTTTGACAAAGAAACTAACTTGCAAACCACCAAGACACAGCACTCGGTCTGATATATCACGAAACTAATATGTATATGTTCCTGAAATAATGGGGAATGCAAACGCACCCACTGCATCCCCCGTAGATACACCTCTTGCTTGTTCCCATTCTTGCTCTATATTTATCGTGACCGCCCATAAGACCACCCCTATCATATCCAAATACATCACTCTCGAAGACACTCTCCAATGTAAAACCCTGGGTATTGCAAGAATGTAACAAGATTTCAGATTGAGACTAAAAATAGCAAATGGACTGTACTCTATAATTTGTGAAATTTTGTCACAAGTAACTTTGATATGTATATGAGTTATGTTCAAAGTTTCAAGATTTTAGGAACACTCCTAGTTTAATGCCTTCTGCAACTCAGATTCTGAAGATGAATTCTAACATGAACTCAATGACTGTATTTGTGACTCAACTGAAACAAGGAGGATATAGTTATCAACCTATATCCTACATATGGACACAAGAAGTAAGAGGAATAAGTTGACAAACTTAACCCTTAAAAACTAAATTTGAACAGCACAACCAATCTAACTCAAAGTCAAGCACATAGTTAAACTATTTATGCCAAACAGACTTTGATCTATCTTTCACAGCTTAAATACAGAATGATAACCATGCATGACTCAAACTACAGACAGTGCACAAGTTTGAAAGGTTGATAATATTTCCCAAGGTTTGCTTAATTCATTCAAAAGCGATCTGAGTATTACATTGACAATTAGGCCTCTTATATAGGTAATACAGACGAATCTTGACCCTTGGATGCAGGTAACATCTAAGGTCCCTAAAGTACTCCCAACTACTAGATAAATTACATAAGAAAGTCATCTAATGCGGATGAGAAAACGGCTACAAAGTACAGACACAAAAGCAACAATACAAACTGAATAAAAATCAGAAAAAGCACTTTGTTTGTTTTCCTGAAATAGCAAAGTCTGACCATGTCTTCTTCTTGGCTTGCCTGCTCACTTTGGCTGGTTCCTTGGGGATTTCTGAGGACTTCTATGGCCTCTTTAAACCCCTATTTTACCTTAACACTTAACCTAATTTAAAAGGAAAGACTCAGCTAGGATTTGGACCTTTGTTGTTCTTACTGTAGCTCAAACTTCTTGATGGACCTCAAACTTGGATGCTGCAGTAGTAGGACTTATACTGCACTCTTGGAAAAATTCTCTTGGATAATATGGTTTCTGATCGTGTGGCCTTGGCAGATGGCCAAGGAGCTGGCCCTTGACTGGACCTAGAGTACCTCTTAGGGCCCTTGAACTGGCTGACGGAAGAGCTGGCTCCGACTGAGTTGATGGATGACTGGTGGTGGCTTGGTCATGAGGACCCTGTGGTTCAGCTCCTGCTGCAGCCTCCCTCCCCTACCGCAACACTGACATCCACATTAGTTTTAACCACCCCATTCGTTACCGGTTTCCACCCCTCGTTAGACTCTCCTTTCCTTGATCCCCTCGTCTTCGAAACATTCCTAAAAGTTAGCTCCAATCTTAGACTTTGCCTCGACGATGATTTTTTACTAGTTTAACTTACACTACAAGAAAACAGCGTTCAGTCGCCAAAATGAATTTGGCAACTGATTCCAGTCGCCAAGGCCCAGTCGCAGGCCTTAGTCGCCAAATAAAATTTGGGCAACTGATTTCGGTCGCCAAATTTGGCGACTGAAGAAAGGGTCGCCAAATTGTCAAAAAGGCGTCTGAAATCAGTCGCCCAATTGGCGACTGAATGCGAGATTAGTCGCCATATTGGCGACTGATATCAGTCGCCCTATTGGCTGATATCAGTCGCCAATTTGGCGACCGCTCTAGCAGTCAGTCGCCAATTTATTTGTAAAAATACAGGGGGTTTGGCGACTGAAAACAGTCGCTAAAAGAACATTTCAGTCGCCAAAACCCCTGTTTTATTGCAAGAAAATTTCTGTTTTCATCCTGTCATTTCATTACCATACCATACCGCACGTACAATAGATAACAACCACAATTTCACACATTTACAACAACACAATGAGAAACCAACATCCTCATATATAATATGAAAATCAAATCAAGTTTACAAATCTTGATAAAGGTTAAGAAAACCAAGTTTAAACATCACAAATAACAAGTTTCTAAACTAAAATCAAAAGCCAAGGAAACCCATATCGGCTTCAACTTGCATACCGCCACCTCCATTGGCATCATCATGATCTCGCCGAAAGGGATTCGGACCTTGCTTGCTTGCAGTTGTTGAACAAGGTTTCCATGACTTTAAACTTTTCTTCCATTAGCCGAACTTCCTCATCCCTTTCGGCGTTTTTTCTTCTTTCTTCATCTAGTTGAGCTTGGAATTTACCTACGACTCCCGGCTCGTAAGTTTGTCTTGAGCTAGAAGGCATCCTTGCCCTTGGAGCTTGGTAGAATACATCCTTAGCCGAGCCAATTCCGTACACAGACCCCTTCTTGAAACCCTCAACCAAGTCGAACCAAATTTCATTATCGAGCTTCTCAGGTTGCCTTGCTTTCTCGGCCAAAAATGCATCCTACAAAATATAAACATTATGATTAAAAATAGCTACAAAATAAGATAAACATTCAAAAAAATGAAGTTATTGTAAAAATCCAAAAATGGTTTGAAACTTACATATAGTTCATTGTCTTTCGGCTTAATCCAATATCTTCTATTGTCTTGGAGTCGGGAATGGGTGTCAAGGAAGAGCTCCGGAGCCGTGGGCGTGTTACCTTTTTTCTTCTTACCCTTCTAAGAGAAGAAAGACTTGTATAAGAAGATTTTAATAATAAAAAGAATTGAAGTTATAATTTTCAAATGGACGAAAAAGTGGATTAAAATGTAAACTTACACCCAAAACTAGGTCCAAGAAAGATCTAGATCCTCCGTGATGTGAAGGCTCAGCCGGTCCATCTTTCTTTCCTCCTCTTTTATTTATTGATGCTTGGGCCGACTTAGCCAAAAACTCCGGAGTTTCACGATATTTAAGTATTTCTTCATATGCACCACTTACAATTTAAATTAGTATTATGAAATATGATCAAATTGTATTAAATTATAACTATATACAAATAACAAAAGAAATTAAATACCTCTCATATGCTTCGGCTCCTTCTTCCTCTTGACAACCTTATACATGTTGTCCTTTAACCGTCTTCTGCATGTCTCATTGTACCTTTTACGTACAATATACTCTAATCTCGCCGGCCAGTCAGATGTTTTCTACAAGAAGAAGGAGAGGACAAAGATCTGGCCGTGGTGGTGTCCGAGTGGTGGTCGGAGTGGTGGTTGACGGAGTGGAGTAGTGGTGGTGTCGGATTTTTAGAATAATAGTGGTTTGGTGTTCGGTTGATTTTAGAATTGGTAAAGTAGGATAATGTTCCACGGATTCGCGACTTCTGCTATGTAAACCAGTTTGGCGACTGATTTTGGTAGTCGCCAAATTGACGACTGAAATCGGTCGCCAAAAGGCCTTTTCAGTCGCCAATTTGGCGACCACTTTCGGTCGCCCGTGTTTTTTTTAGAAAATTTTGAGGAATGTTATAGTCGCCAATTTGGCGACTACTTTCGGTCGCCCGAGTCTATTTTCAGTCGCCAAATTGGCGACTACTATGATCAGTCGCCTTATTATAGTCGCATGAAACCAGAATTCTTGTAGTGTTACCCCGTCGCAAGTGAGATTTGTTGCTAACAAAAACCCTTAAAACTTAAAATAAGTAAGGAGTAAAAATTTTCCTTGACAAAAATGATCAAATCCGTATAACAAAACGGAGTAGATCTTAGATTAGACTAGTTTTAAACCCGTACATATTGTACGGGTATGCTGTTTCAAATTTGTTGTTATAAAAAAATGTAGAATATTCATGATTAAATATTATATTGGTTAATTATCTTTTCTTAAAACTAGTTTTAAACCCGTGCAAATTGCACGGGTATGTTGTTTCAAACTTTCGTTATTTAAAATTAAAGTTGTAAAGTTATGAATTTATATTTAAGATTTTAAATTTGAATTATAAATGTCAATAGTAATTAGCATAAATGATGCTAGATTTAGAGTATCAGTCGAATCGTTGTTGTAGTACAATATTTTTACTGGTTAGCTAAATTTGAGTTTCTACTTTTTCTTGTTACTCCATATACTTCATTAAAACCCGGTTTGAATAATTGTCGACCATTGCAAATTGTTTAGCATGTTTCAGTTAGTTAAACTTGTCTATGTTTTGAAAACCTTTGCATTGGACAAAATGAAAATTTTAATCCGTGCATAATTAAAATGAAAATTTTGACCCGTGCATGTTTTTAAAGAGTATTCAATAAATAATTAAATTAATTGACAAACAAACTCACCAATTTTTTTACAAAGTGACGTAGTGGGTCGAAGTTACTCCGAGGAAAGGGTATACAATAAGTCCATATACTGATATACATTGTAGCTATTGACCCGTAAAATCACCCTAAACAAACTCTATAACCTAACTTCTCATTTAAGATGGACATTATTCGTCTTAAGTTACTCCGAGGAAAGGGTATACAATAAGTCTCACTTATTGTCTGAAAAATATCAAAACTTATTTTTCTATAACCACCATATGATAGGATTTAACCCGTCTTAAACTCAAGATAGATAGTATTTGTACCCTTAGTCACCCTATAACAGTCTTCATTTAAACACTTGAAAACCAACCCCACCAATTATCCCCATTTATCATCTCTCATATCCACCATTAAAAAAGTTGTTAGTTTCCAAAAGACCAAAATATCTAAAAAAATTTGTTCATAAATGAAATATAAGCTGATTTGCATACCAGTACCATCTTTATCTCTATCTTTCCATAAACATATCGTCGTTTGTACATGATTTATAAATAGATTTATGTAATTATATCAAATATATTTTTCATGGGCTCAAATATGTTGGTAAGGTTTCTATTTGTAGCCCAGTAGCAATTATTGTATATTTTTTATTTGTCATATATGTTTTGCATGTGCCTGATATAATTGTCAGGTAAAAAACGTCTCAACAATTTTTCTTTTTTTTGCAAATTGTGATTTTTTTAATTATGAAGTTCAATATAAAGACTGTAAATTATAGTATTTATCTAATCATGTAATTTTTCTAAATTATAAATTCATGTAAATAGTTTAGAAATTGTTTCGAAGTAAATGTAAAATTTGAATGTAATTTGTCTTTATTGAGTAGTATGTGGTGCTTTTATTCATGTAATGTAAGTTTTCAAGTAAATAATTCCCAAAAAAATGTTGAATTTTCCCCTTCCTACTTTAATGGTGAGCTTGACACATAAGATTTGAGGTTGTTGCTTTAATAAAGTAGGATAATTATCTCATAATAATGTTTTAACATAAATTATGTAGCTGTTTGTTCAATAACTTTAAACTGCAAATGTAAATATTGGTTTATATAAAGGTCATATTTAAGATATTAGATTCCAATTATAAATTCCATTTGTAATTAGCATAAATGATACGTTATCTAAGGTCGATGGTCAAGCGGATGTAGTACGATATATCATCTTGTTAGGTAAATTGAAGTTCCTTCTTTCTATTATAAGTGGGGGCAAGTTCAAAAAGCACGACTTATTATATAAGATGAAACAAAATTATTTGAATGAAAACTAAGACAGTAATTGGTGAAATAGCATGGGTTTGATACTCCCATACCCATGCGAATTGTTAAACCCATTTTTCATGTTGTCTAACCCGTGCATAGAACTCGTGTTGACCTATTTTTCATTTAATTTAAAATTTAAATTTTGACCTGTGCATATTTAAGACGATTCAGTCAAGTTATATCTAAAATTAACCCATAAGAATTGCACTTATCCCCACAATTTTACATCATTCCTCACAAACCCTATTACTCGCTCATTCGCCCGCCGCTATTTGAAGATAAGTGATCAAATCCATCTTTAACTCACTTCTGCAAATGCCAAAATATATCATCATCACTTATTGTGACGTTGATCTTAGAAAGAAAGTAATTAACTCTATTATTCCATCACGCCATACACCCTCATAAGTTATAAGACATATTAATTCCGTAACTATCAAATTACATGGATAATTAATTTGACATTAACTGAGATTTTTCTCTTGTTTTTTTTGAATTAATTTGTTTAGAATATTATTTCAAATATTATATATGTAAATGTTTTATTTTTTATGTTTTTTTAAAGGATGTTTAAGTTTTTTTATTTGGTGAATGATTTATTGATGATATCACCTTGATTCAATTTTGAATTTTTTTATCTCATTTTTCTTATTGTCTATGTTTTTAAATCAATTTTTCTGATCTCTTTTTTATTTTTTTGACACTAATAGGAGTTTTAAAAATTAATAATATTCATTGTTAATATTTTTTCTTTTTTTAAATAATATTTTTGATATTAATAATAGTATTCTCCTATTAATAATTAGAGTACAACATTAACCTGTTTTGGTTTTAATACATCTATAATATCTGATGTTAAGTACATTTATAATTGGAAATCATTTCGGATATTGTAGACGAACAATTCTGACAAAAGTCGTGATATATAATTATTTAGATTAATGTCGTGATATATAATATTGTAGACGAACAATTCTGACAAAAGTCGTAATTTTATGGTGAACATTTGTATAATTTTGTTACATACAAAATGCTAATTAATTAGCACATAGAACATGGTCCTTAAATTAAGAAATGAAAAAACTTTTTTTACCTTATTGACTTTCAACCAGAGAGTACCACATACGCTATGTGTTGTTACTTTAATAAATAAAGATTTGGGTAAATTCCCTAATAATTTTGCCACATTTTCGGCACATTCTCCTCCTTTATCCTCCTCCCCTCGATCCTCAACCAACACTGTAAATTCCCACCCCACCTTCCTTCCTCCCTCCAAATCTATTCAATTCTTTTAAAATTGTTTTCATTTCCAGATTTTTCAACCCCTATTTTTAATTACATATCTCAACAATCCCAATTGAATTAAATATTACAGTAAAATCCAGTTTTTTTTCTTTGTATATTACTCTTATATACTATCAATCATCTGTTTCACACTGTTTTTCTCACTATCCCCTGAACCTTAATCCACCATAGTATGATGATTAATAAATAACTTTTATATTTTCATTTTTATTTGATTTTCCCCATATCACACATAGGTGCGTCCATTTATCTCTTATACGGAGTACCCCTCTGCAAATTTCAAATTTCTAGCTGATATTTTGCTAAAATGTGTAATTTTGATGCATATTTATTAATATCAAATCTGGGTTTCTGTTATTTTTGATAAAGTTTTGATCTTGATATGTGGCTTAGTTTGTTGTGCAAATGTTGGATATTTTATAATTGAATATGTTTTATGTGAATTTGATTGATCTATTTTGCTTGATATGTTTTACTATTATAAATATTATATGTTATTTTCGATTGTGCAGACGTTTCAGGAAGTGCTTATTCTAATGTCGTTTTATCTTAGTGTTAAATTCGTTCAATTTGAATTTTTTTTTACGTCTTTTAGACCCCTTATATAAACAGTAGGTCTCCCTTGCGACGGGTCGGACCTTGCGACGGGTTTTTCGGTAGAGGGAACATGTGGGGCACCCCCCATGTGCTTCCCCTTTTCCCTTAAATGGGTCATTTGTGAGGGGAAGTGGTACCCGTCGCAAGCTTGTGACGGATACTGCCCGTCACAAACAAGAATTTGTGTTATATAAAAGAAATGTAGTTAATTATAGTAAAGTTAACTCCACAGTCTATCGGTTCTAGGTACGCCACTGCTAATGTTTTTTTAAAAAAGGATAAGCATTATTTAACTTGTGGATGCACGAGTAGTTTTTATAATAATTTTGGATCATGGGTATGACTAATACTCCGTATCAATCAATCATATACTCCGTATTATGTTATATATATATTGGGAAGCATTACCCCATTTTCTTAACCATGTAAACGAGACCCAATTGTCTATTGCTTGCGTTTCGTGTATTTAGAGGTGAGGTTGTGAACATTCAGAATCCCCTATAGACGGGATCCGTGAGCTGCAATTCATTGTTTACAAGAAAGCATGATTATCTTACAGGACGCAAAGTGATATTGTCTGTTACGGAGTACATTGTTGCATACCCGTATGTGATTTAATGAAAACAAGTACTGTGTTTTTATTGAATCCAGACAGGCTGTGTGTCATCTCAATTTGTTGTTATTGAATCCAGCATAATTTATGTGGCCTGTTTTTGGATGATAATTCATGTTAGCCGACCCTAAGCCATGTTGGGATTGTTGTCGTCTAAGCGTGTCTTCTGTGAGACATTCTCATATGTGCAGCGAACAACGAGAGCCTATTAGAGGGTATATCAATAAATTTCCATTAATGAAAGATGTAATACAATGGAAAATAAAAAAAGGTGCATGTCCCTTGAAATCTTTGTTGCTATCTAGTCCGAAAACAAATCGTTGGTTTGACTGAATTATTAAATTTAAATAAAATTGGAAAAAAAAAATACCCGATATGGATGATACACATTCCATTTGACTGATCCTGATTTTAATTGTTTTGTACCAAAGCAAAGATATCCACGGGGTTGTTTGTCCTATATTCCTATTGATTCAGATATTCACGACCAAGAAGCGCTGGTCTCACAGGTGACATTGTCTCATATAGATTTTTATTGTTGTTTCCGTGATACAGGACTGTGAACCCAGGGGATTTTGAAAGAGTAAAGCCATGGCCGTGGTGAAATATACGAGGGTTGATGGGAGAAAATCATCTTACAACTACTGTTCTACAATCGCTGTGGTAGTCTTTGTAGCTCTTTGTTTAGTTGGGGTTTGGATGATGACTTCGTCATCTGATTCCTCTTCACAAAATATTGATGTTCCCCAAGAAAAACAAAATTCAGATGGAAAGCAAGATGCGATAAAAGAGAGCAACGAGAACACCACAAAGCCATCTGAGGATAATTCTGGGGATTTGCCAGGTGATGCTACAAAAGAGGATAGTAATGTGAATGGGACCCAGGCCGAAGGTCAATCAGAGGAGAAGCAAAAAGAGAAGCTTAGTGAAACTGTCGTGGAAAGCAAATCAGAAGACTCTAGTAAGCCTGAGGGCGAAAACGTGGAAAAGAAAACGGAGGACCCTGAGTCCAAGAAAGAAAATGAAGACGATAAAAAAAAGGGGGATAACAAAGAAGGTTCTGGGAAGAGCAAATCAGAATCTGATGACAATAAGAAGTCAGAGGAGTCTCCTATTGAAGCAAAAGATGAAAAGAAAGAAGAAAGTCAGATAGAGGAGAAGGTAGAGCAGAATCAGGAAAAGGAGTCTGATGATGGGATGAAGGAAAGTCCTCAAGAGGTGTATCCTTCTGCAGCCCAGTCAGATCTTCTTAGTGAGACGACAACCGAAAATGGGACATTCTCAACTCAGGCTGCTGAGTCAAAGAATGAGAAAGAGTCACAGAAATCAAAACAACATGAAGAGTTGGCATGGAAACTCTGCAATACTACTGCAGGGCCTGATTATATTCCTTGCCTTGATAATTGGGATGCAATCCATCACCTTAGGACAACTAAGCATTATGAGCATCGAGAGAGGCATTGTCCTGTTGAACCTCCTGCGTGTCTTGTTCCTCTTCCAGAAGGATATAAGCGCCCAGTGGAGTGGCCTAAAAGCCGGGAAAAGGTGAGCGAATGTTGATTTTACAGTATGGAGTTTCTTTAATTTATTTGCTTAATTTCGGGTTAAAAAGGGTAATTTTATATTTTTGTAGATTTGGTACTACAATGTTCCACACACCAAGTTAGCTGAAGTTAAGGGGCATCAGAATTGGGTGAAAGTTAGTGGTGAGTATCTTACCTTCCCTGGTGGTGGAACGCAGTTTAAGCATGGAGCTCTTCATTACATTGAATTCATCGAAACTGTGAGCATACTTCTTTTTAGCCGTCATAGTGATTTATAGTGTTCCCATTTTTCGTGTGTTCTTGCTACTGATGCGTGAGAGAATTTTGAAGGTGATGCGTGTTAATCCGTATAATATTAACTCCTCTTTGTATGATGATATCTACAGATGTTGCCCGATATTGCTTGGGGTAAACAGTCTCGTGTTGTGTTGGATGTTGGATGTGGAGTTGCCAGTTTTGGAGGTTTTCTCTTTGAGAAAGATGTGCTTACCATGTCTTTTGCTCCAAAAGACGAACATGAAGCCCAAGTACAGTTTGCCCTTGAACGAGGAATTCCTGCCATATCAGCTGTGATGGGTACTCAGAGACTTCCCTTTCCTGGGATTGTTTTTGACGTCGTTCATTGTGCCCGGTGTAGGGTTCCTTGGCATATAGAAGGTACTTTTCAATTTTCACCTCCCCTCCCTTATGATGTCTTATATGTGATGTATTCACCTTTTTAGTTTTGGCACTTAAACAAGGGCATTTGATTTAGGGGGAAAGCTTCTGTTGGAATTGAACCGTGTATTGCGTCCTGGAGGTTATTTTGTGTGGTCTGCCACTCCTGTTTATCAGAAGCTAGATGAAGATGTTGAAATTTGGAATGGTTAGTTCTTTCCTGATTGATAATGGCTAGTAATAGATTTTCTTTGGTTTGAATTTTAACATGGAAAACTTGTTATTTTTCTCTTCGACAGCCATGTCTAAGTTGACTAAACAAATATGCTGGAAGCTTATTAAGAAGGAAAAAGATATACTGAATAAGGTTGGCATAGCTATATATCAAAAACCTTCGACAAACGAATGTTATGAGCAGAGGTCACAGAGTGAGCCCCCCTTGTGTCAGCAAACTGATGATCGTAATGCCGCATGGTACGTACTCTAGCTATGTGCATCTCCCAATGTAATACAAAAGAACGCTTTCTATTACCGGAATATCATGATATTGTAGATCACTTTTGAGTGTCTAGAGCATCCCAAAGCTTTAGATTACTCACTCTATCAGAAGCAGTACTTGACCTATTCCATAATTCCATTCTGTTGCATCTGGACCAATAGTTCGCAATCTCTTTCTAGGCATGTTTTGTATGGTAGAGAGTGAGTCTGGGACACCCTAACCTATTGAGTATTTGAGTGGGGCGCCAAAATCATAAATAAACCCATTGAGTATTTGAGTGTGGCGCCAAAATTGGTTGACATGAGTTACAATGGCTCTCATCTCTTAAACTAGTGGTCAAGGACTTAAGGGTTCTATTTCTAACTTCTGTGAATGACAAAGCCAAGATCGTGAGTGGTTTTCCCATAACTTGTCGTGCGTATCCCAAACGCGATTGCCCAACCTGTTAGTAAGGGATACTTCTACGAAATAATAATACTCTTGGTCAACTCCCAACAAAAAAACTATTGCATGGACAAAGAGAGTCTTTATCAACACATGAATTCTTACATTTTTTGGGGAAACTTGTGCATTTCACAGGCTTGTCCCACTGCAATCGTGCATGCATAAAATTCCAGAAGGCGAATCGGAACGCGGGACTCAGTGGCCTGAGCAATGGCCTGAGAGAGCGCAGAAAGTTCCATACTGGTTAACTAGCTCTCAGATTGGAGTTTATGGAAAGCCTGCTCCTGAGGATTTCACTGCTGATTACCAGCACTGGAAACGTGTGGTCAGCCAATCCTACCTCAATGGGATGGGAATCAGCTGGTCAAACGTAAGAAATGTTATGGATATGAGATCTGTTTATGGAGGGTAAGGTGCTTGCTTTTTTTTTTTTCCTTTTCATTGCAAATTAATCAAAATAGTCTATTTTGTGGTTTTAGACAGAATAATACGAAATGATTCACTAAACTATTCTCACTTATATTGTGAAGTAGTCGTCAGTTAATTCAACTTTTAGTGCATTTTTCAATATGGGGCTTTCACCACTGTAAGAATGTGTACATTCGATCCATTAACTTGCCATAGGTCGAAGCCTTTTAAGCACTCGAGTAAGGTCATCGTCATTTTAAGAGTCACCCAAAATCCTTTTGCATAGTTTTTCTGATGGTTCCCTTGTGTGCAGATTTGCTGCAGCACTTAGAGAGATGAAGATATGGGTTATGAATGTGGTGCCTATAGACGCTGCGGATACACTCCCAATTATTTATGAACGTGGTCTTTTCGGAATGTACCATGATTGGTGCCAGTCATTTAGCACCTACCCTAGATCTTATGACCTCCTCCATGCAGATCATCTTTTCTCCAAAATTAAAACAAAGTATGTATCTTTCAAAGTGCACTCATTTTGTTGCCAAAAAAAAGTGCACTCGATTCTTCCATTTAACTCAGCTAGATGATTCAATTCTGATTATTACCCGTTTTTAATCTGGATATAGGTGCGACATGCCTGCTTTCATAGCAGAAGTCGATAGACTACTCAGACCAGAAGGAAAGATTATAGTGCGCGACAATCTTAACATCATTAATGAGCTGGAAGCAACGTTCAAGTCGATGCATTGGGAAATTAGGATGACCTACTCTAAGGACAAGGAAGGACTTTTATGTGCCCAGAAGACAATTTGGCGCCCTACTGAGGTTGAAACCCTCGAGTATTCCCTAATGTAAGTGGCATTGCTTTTACTTAATCCAAAACTTTGTTGTATCTCGTGATTAAATTGTAGAAGTGGTAAAAAAATCAGAGAATGGGAGGGTGTAGCAATCAGCGCTTAGCTTTAGATTCGTGCCTCCATACTACACGGGATCATTACATATTTTTTTTGTTCTTTCGTCAATTTTGTTGGTAAACTGTAGTTCTGCGTTGAATGTCTTTCCGAGTGTAATCATGGATTATAGGTTTGTAGATTCCAGCCCTCTGTGGGTTTCGATCTTATGTTAGTGGCTGGAAGATTTAGCTTTGTTGTAATATTATTTCAAGGGTCACAATCATTTATTTACTTTTTATTAAGATATCCCTCAAAAAAATAAAAAAGTTAGAAACAAATGAAAAGAACAAACAGAGTAGTATTCTCACCATGCTAACATGAAGAAAATGAACCAAATGCTAGCTTGGTTTAGGGGTGTAACACAATCTTCTAATGGTCTAACCAGCCAAAATAAACGAGCGTTACTCCCTTGGTTTCCCAAAGTATTACGATTGCGACAAGCTAAAAATAATAATAAATTAGATCTTTGTTTCGTCTTAATCGGAATATGGATGAACAATTATGTGGATTTTTTGTCTCCTTTTTTGTTTGAATAAAGTGTAACTTCAAGTCAGATATAGTTTATTTCATGCCTGATTTGTGTAAACTTATTTAATAATCCGTGTGACTTCAAGCATGGTTTGTGTAAACATTAATTAGCCACCAGTTTAACTTCAAACTTATTTTGTGTAACTTTCATTCACAATAAGTGTAACTTCAAGCCTATTCTATGTAACTTCAAGCACGGTAATTTCAAGACTATTTTATTACACCAAAGTAAAGTTAGATTAAAGTTACACCAAATAGGCTTTAAATTACATTAAAGTTATACAAAATAAGCTTGAGGTTACACTAATTGTTAATTAAAATTACACAAACCAAACTTGAAGTTACACTCGTTGTTATACGTCAAGCCTCATTTAGTATAACTTTAATGTAACTTTAGTGTAGTTTCAAGTCTATTTAGTGTACGTATATTTTTTGTAAATTTGGTTTTAAATAATACTATTTCAGAATAGATTTTATGTAACTTCAATTTTAAATGGTGTAACTTTAAGTTTTAAAAGGTGTAACTTTAACTTTTTAAAGGGTGTAGCTTTAAGCCTTTAAGTGGATATGGTGTCTCTTTTTTTCTTAATGAAATGTAACTTCAAGTTAGACCTAGTGTAATTTCAATTTAGACATAATGTAACTTCAAGTCAGATATGATGTACTCCCTCCGCCTCGGTCAATTGTTATCTATTTTCATTTTGGAGTGTATCACAATTGTTATCGGTTTCTACTTTTGGAAAAGATTATACAAGTTGTCAAGTGAAATCAAACGTGTGCAAATGGGCATGTGAGGCAACACGTTAGTTTATCATTTTTTTTCTCTGGTATGTATGGCAAAACGAATAGATAACAAATGACCGAGATGGAGAGAGTAACTTCAAATAATTTCAATTTGTACTTTATAACTTCAAGCGACTATGATGTAACTTCAAATCAGATAAAGTGTAACCTCAAATAAGATAAAGTAAAAGTAACTTCGATTAATACATTGTATAACTTCAAATAAACTTCAATTTATAATTTATAACTTCAATTATATGAGTAAATTCAAATATATGAGTAAACTAAACAGTTAAATTCAAGTAGAAATGTATAATTTCAAGCGATATAGTCTAATTTCAAGTACATAGGGTGTAACTTTGAAAAACAAAACTGAGCAATAGTGAAAATTTTGAGAAGTGATAGGTGTACAAAAATATTACCATTGCGACGGCTCAAAAACATAATAATTTTTATTTAATGTTTCGCCTTAATCGGAGTCTGGATGAAGATTTACATAGTGTTTTATGCAATCGTTTTTATATTACGCGAGAATGAATTTTGCATCTTAAAATCATTATTCAAAATACAATGTATACAAATATATTTTCATTGCGACGGACTAAAAAAATGATGAATTTTGGCTTTTGTTTTGCCTTAATCGAAGTTCGGATGAAGAATTACGTGAGTTTGGTGTCTGTTTATTTTATTTAATGAAATGTAACTTTGTAGACACCTCTGTTTGCGCCTCTAAAAAACCACTCAAAGATGATCGGACAAACCTGTTTCATTTATGTCGTGATTTATGACATTTCGTAAGTCGTTTAATACACCCACTTTTATTGTCATCTAGGTGCAAATACGGTCGTTTTGACATTAATTAGAGTCGATTCGGAGTACAGGTAAAAAAACCATCTCCCTTTTCAGGATCCCGTCTCGTTCCGAGACGAAATATTCTGGAAACCGTCAAGTAATCTTTTATTATTATTTGATTTCAACACACAAACCGGAATGCATCTAATAAGATAAGACTTTATCCTTTTTCCCCTTGGAATCCGCAATCACGCGTGTTCTTGTGCAGGAGGAAACCTCCTTACTCAAGACACAATTAGTGTTGTGCCTTTTCTAAGGAACGCAGCCTGTGTTGCGCCTCTTCTAAGCATGCTCCACTCGTTGTTGCAATCCGAGTAGAACTCCTCACAATATTTGCTATAAATAGAGGCCTTCGATCTCCATAATTCGACACACCGGAATTGATTTTCCTCCTCTTTGATCTCTTGTCTCTCTTTGCATTCTTAACCTTGTTCCTACGTTTTGACAATAACCTGCTTGATCATTCGACCACATTAGCTCAATTCCTATTGAGTTATTGTCTCATTTGCATAGACTTACCAATTTGACCACTATATTTAATCAATTTCGGTCTGAATCCATGACTAATCTCAAGGGCACTCACATCGCATACTCTCGATAATCACTAAAAAAAGACTTTTAGTCAAATACCGACGCTAACATGTAAGTCCGAGGGTATAAAACCCTTTTAATATTGTTTTATTTTTATTTGCATTTATTTACATCTACATACGTTGTATAGACCCAAAAATACCTTTCTACCTTCTTTAAAAACCGGTTTTAACTTTACAGCACCTAAGGAGGGCTTAAAAGTATCGCAGCACATGTTGCGCCTCGTCTAAAACCCTATTCGGATTTGTTTCTTTTATATCGTCTTATCTCCGTCTTATATCGGTAATAATTACTATTAGTTTATTTGTTTCGGTAAATTTATATATTAATAGTATAGTTTTGACACTAGCATATTATTTTCAAGTCAAAGATTCGATCTTTTCAAAGTCTTTTCAAAACCGTTTTCAAATCCTTCGATCTTAGATGATTAGAAGGTCAATTTAACTGTTTTGAATTCTCTTTACTACAAGTAATTCTTTTGTTCTTCTTTTATTAATTAGATTAGTCAAATAACAATGAAAATCGATCTCAAAATTAATTAATGTAACGAATTTTTCGGATCTTACAATCATACCCGAATACACCCTTAGGTTTATTTCTTTCTTAACAAGGCTATTTGACCAGACGAGGTCAAACATGCTCTTAGAATAGGCACTGCACCTGATGCTCCTCTTCTAAGGTTTCGTTTGCCCCTATTTCTCAACTGCCAAGACGTGAGTTTTAGCATTCGGTTTTAATAAACTATTATCGATACTATCACCTATTTTATGTCTTAATTAGTAATAATAAATTGTGTTTTAACTTTTTATTCCTATTCTCCCTTTCCTTGCGAGTCGAGTTTATAAGACGTATGTATATGTCTTGGTACATATTTGACTTATTCACGTGCAATCGGTTTCTAACTTCAACTTTGAGCCTTCAATCCTACTTGCTAAATTCAACCAACCTAGCTCATTCACATGTTTAGGTTGAAAACAATGTTTGCATAAATGCATATTTCAATTGATAAAGTCAATAATTGCTCGATCGAGCAGCCCTTCATTTTGGCTTATTTCTTCACTTTTCTTCATTTCTTCTCTTTCATTCTCGATTCCCGTGCCTAACCTTCTACGATCCACCTCCGCCATGCTTCATATCTACTCAAAAAGCTCCAAATGCATCCAATCTGCATTAAAACATAACAAAAGCGGCAGAATCGATATTCTAGCTAAAATAGCATAGAAATAAGTAAGGAAAGACAGTAAATCGAGTTATATGTAACTAAGGGAAGCATAAAATATGTGTATAAATAATGATCATCAATAATAATCAAAGCACCAATCATTAGTAGAGGCCGCTATTGAGCGGACGGGATTGGGTGTCTAATTAAAGGGTTTCACAATATGCACCATCACCCCTTACTTGGAATCTCTGTGAACATCCTTGTGCAACGTGCATTACAAGAGTCATTCTAGACATAAAATGCTAAGGGGAGGATTCTTAATGTCTATGCTACTTTATGTCTTGACATAGACATAAAGATCGAATGGTTTCAAATTTTTCACAATAAATTGGTGGCGACTAATTCAAATGTTGGCTTGTTTGAACCTTTGATTATAAGCTTTTGAAAAAAAGTCTTAAACTTCCAAAAAAGATGTGTTTGGAAAAGTGTAAACTTTTACTAACTAAAAACACTTCTAATAATTATGCAAAACACTGAGTTTTTTTTGTCAAAGTAAGGTTATTGAGACAACTAAGTCTCATAATAAGGTTGGTTTCAAACTATTTCTCGCCAATAGCTCCACGTCATTACCTCTTTTTTTTTTACCATAATTTAGCAAAATCGCTATCCTAGAAAGCGATTTATCACTTTTTACAAAATCCCCGACATAAAGAAGCTTATGTATTTTTGGGTCGAAAAAAAGTAGGAAATCGCTTTCCCATATCGCGATTTAGGCGAAATCGCTATATGGGAACACGAGTTTTTCAACCATGACTAACCCCGTTAAGTGCTGCTGCTACTGTCAATTTTTTTTTTAGATTCTGGGTAAATCGCTATGCCCAACAGCGATTTACCTTTTATATAAAAAATCCAAGTTATGCTTGATTCTAGTCCGGGTTGTGCGTGATGGTACTGGTGTGCCAAAGAGATAGTGGAGGACGATTGACCGAATATGGTGATTGAAAGAGTGCGGGAGTGATGTAGCGGTGGCGGTGGCGGTGGCGGTGGCGGTGGCGGAGCGGTTTATTTTGGGGCTCGCTTTTGGTTGGTGAGTGGATAATGGTTAATGGCGATATATAATGGTGAGTATATGTAGATGAAGGATGAGGGTGATGATGGAAGAACAAAGATTTGAAGTCAGAGATGGAAAAAGATGATAAACTTGTCCCATATGCTTTGTTTCTATCAGCCAAAAAGATGATAAACTTGTCCCAGATGCTTTGTTTCTTTCAGCCTAAAACACAGAGGAATTCGCTACTTCAAATAACGATTTACGTAAAATTTATTAAAAAAAAATTGATAACGTGGACCAATTGGCGAGAAATAGTTTGAAACTAACCTTGTTACGATAATTACTTGTCTCAATAACCCTACTTTGAAAAAAAATTCCCAAACACTCGCTTAATGTATACAAAATGTATAACTACCACTTGTCAAATATAGCGATAGTAAACGTCATAAACTCGTAGTTCCCAATATTTTTGTATTGTTTTATTAGATAAGAAAATACATATATATATTAGTCAGTAAATATTAGTTAGTCAATATGTCGATATTATCTTCCTGTATTTTAGGCTAGTATATCGTATATCTTGTATACTGTTCACACTTGTAGTCACGCTATATATATCGTATCAATAAAATACCCTAATCAGGGATTCAGTTATTTACATGGTATCAAGAGATTAGAGTTTCTTCAAAAAAAAAAAAAAATATACAACATCCCTACCTTGATCCGCCTCATGCCCTCCTCGTCATCTCCCTCAGCCACGACCAATGACGAAGGACGGCGATGGCTCGTCTGGTTCCGGCAAGCCCGGAATCCACCCCGTTTACTCCGTCACTAACATACTCCACAAAGTTCATATGCTTGAGGGTGTAAAAATTACTTACTCCTCTTGGGTTAAATTGTTTCTCCTCCATGCCAAAGGCTATAAGGTATCCCATCACATTGATGGTACCCGTCCTCCTGCCAAAACTGATCCGGCGTATTCCGATTGGTGTGAAATTGATGCACACGTGCTTCAATGGATCTATGGGTCTATATCCGATGACTTACTCATTCGGGTTCTCGAAAGCGAATCCACAGCCTACGAGGCTTGGACACGGCTCAAGAATCATTTTCACAATAATAAAGGAGCTCGTGCCGCAGCGTTGGAGGGTGAATTTACAAACCTGTCACTCAAGAAGACGGCCTCGTTGGATGAATACTGCCAGAAATTGAAAGACCCGGCAACCCAACTCACTGATGTTGGTAGCCCTATCAACGATCAAAGGTTAGTCATTCAATTAGTGCGCGGTCTTCCATCTGAGTACGATACTGTTGGCGCATACATCAATCAAACCATGCCGACGTTCGAAAATGCCCGAAGCATGCTCCAGTTAGAGGAACAACGGACATCGTCTCGCCTGGAAATCGAGAGTGCCACGGCACTTGCTGCTCCTATTACCTCTCACGGATCGTCTTCAGGTAATTCCGACGACTCTCAATCTTTCAATTCAAATCGCTCCAATAATAGTGAAAATTGGAATAAGAACAAGCAGGGACATAAGGGCAAGGGCAAGCAAAATTGGCCGCCGCGTGGGGGTGGTAGCAATTCAGGCGGTGGTAAACCACCAGCGACACAGACCTGGGTCGCCACTCCTGCTCACTTTTGGCCGAATCAATACCCTGCTCAGTGGGCCATTCCTCCGTGTCCATACCCCGCGCAACAGGGGTTGACGTCCCCTTGGCAGCCGCAGCAGAAGCCACGTGCTGCACCCCCCGGTCCACCGCGGTTCACCACTCCTCTTCCACCAGCCGGACAGGTATTTGTGGCTCATAGCACTGATGGCCTCGAGCCGTCTCAGTTGGGACAAGCATTTCAGACTATGACCATGTATCAACCCGAGGATTGCAATTTCTACATGGATACTGGCGCTTCTTGTCATTTGACGTCCGAGTCAGGTATGCTTTCTCCTCCATTTAATAAGAGCAATATTCGGTCTATTTATGTTGGTAATGGTAAAACTATTCCGGTTCACGGGTCCGGGCATACGACTATCACTACCCAAACCCGACCTTTATCTCTTAAAAATGTCCTCTATACCCCACAAATAATCAAAAATTTAATTTCCGTAAGACAATTCACCAAGGATAACAATGTGACTGTCGAATTTGATCCCCATGGTTTTTCTGTGAAGGATATACGGACTGGGACAAAAATAATGAGGAGCAATAGCACCGGTACTCTCTATCCCGTGTCATCTACGTCAACAAAAGATCCGCCCGCTGCCTTCCATGTCGAGTCTGAGTCTGGCCTATGACACCCTCGCCTTGGTCACCCCGGTCATAATATAGTCGATAATCTTAGAACTCATAATTTTATTCGTTGTAATAAGGAGCGTCGCTCCAAACTTTGTCATGCTTGCCAAATTGGTAAGCATAAGCGTCTCCCATTTTATTCTTCTAATTCTATGTCAGTGTCTGCTTTTGATATTATACATTGTGATTTATGGACCTCTCTTGTCAATAGTAAAATCGGTTTTAAATACTACATGGTGCTCATTGATAATTTTACCCAATATGTGTGGATTTATCCGCTCAAATTTAAGTCTGAGGTCTTTAATAAATTCTTGCAATTCCGAACCTTTGTCACTACTCAATTCAACAGTCAAATAAAAAGTTTTCAATGTGATATGGGTCGCGAATTTGACAACTCGTCTTTCCATCAATTCTCGCAAAAACACGGCCTATCCCTACGCTTTTCGTGCCCACAAACGTCTTCCCAAAACGGAAAATCCGAGCGTATGATCCGTCGTCTCAATGAAATCGTCTTAGCTCTTTTATCTCACGCTTCTCTCCCTCCTTAATTCTGGGTCGAAGCAGTCCACACAGCCACTTACCTCCACAATATTCTCCCATCCAAACTTCTACAATATCGATCCCCCGCTTCCGCACTCTATCTCCGTCAACCCACATACGATCACCTCCGCGTCTTCGGGTGCTTATGCTACCCGAACTTGTCCGCCACTCGCGATCACAAATTACAAACCCGGTCTACAAGATGTGTCTTCTTAGGCTATCCCGCTAATTACAGAGGGTACCGGTGTCTCGATCTTGCCACTCATAAAATTATTTTGTCTCGCCACGTGACTTTCGACGAACATGTTTTTCCTTATGCCCAAACCTTCACTCTCACCCCTACCACCTATGCCTTCCTCGAACCCGGACCCCCACCCAACACCGGCCATTTCGCCTACCCCACACCACCACCACGCACCCAACCTGCCACACCAAACAGCCCCACCAGTCCTTCCCCGAACCCCCCTGTCCCCCGCCTATCTCCCTTACACCTACCACCCAGCCTACTACCCCTGCCTCCCCATCGCACCCGCCTTCCCCCTGAATTAGGTAATGATCCACTATATAGCACGAACACACCTCTGAATTAGTCGTCCCGTGTCTGACACAACACTCGTGGGACACGCGCCTAAACGCGTCGAACACTTATAAAGCCGTGTCTAACCTTCTTCATTTATTTGGGCACGTGTCAATAGTATTTGGACTCTTCTTAGACATGTGTCCATGGTATTTGGCTACATTATAGACGCACTTTCAAACGTAAATAATTTGAATTTAAGATGAATAATGTGCGTTGTTTTACTGCGGCAAAATAAGTTGAATTGGTGGTGAATGATACAGAGTATTTTTTAGACGAGGAATGAGATGTCGAAAGAGATTGATTAGAACGTGGGTTTGGGTAAGAAATGAGAATGAGTGATAGTCAAAGGTCAAGTTTTACTTTCATTTATTTAAATTTAATATCATATACTTTTGCAAAAATAAAATGTTTATAATTATAACATATATATTTTATTAAATTTAAATAATGTATCCCCTTTTCTAAATTTTATGGGATGTCGTTTTACGTGTTCGTGTCGTGTACAAGTCCGTGTTTGTTTTGGTGCGACCTAAATGATCCACATGAAACAAAAAGTAGATGGATATGCCTTTGATTTAAAATTTTACAATATTATATTTAAAGCCACACAACATAAAAATATTATAACTTATAAGTATCAATTTGGCTAGAGGCCTACTAGAGTCTAATGGTTCGAACTCGACCATTCGACTAAAGTGAGTCATGAGAATGCCAATTCTACAACTCTATCAAGGAGGATATTTGTTTTCTGTAATTTTGATACAATTCTCTAATAAGAAGTATAACAAGTCTCATTAAAAACGGATATATCTTTATTCAATGAAAACGGATTGAGTTGCCTTTCAAAATAGGCAAGTGGAAAAAAAGTGAAAATCTACTTGATTTTCCACGTGCTTTTTTGTGAGAGCCAACCCAACCTTTTTCAATGAGAATGTGTGCAAGTATACGTTGCAAATGATATTTTAGCCTGGCCTAGGCTCTGGGATAATAAAAAAATGTTGGCATGAAGTTTTTATCGTGAACAATTATACGAAGTCCCACGTATTGGCATAGTAGGAACCCGAGCCACGTTAATTTAGGCTAATAAGAACCATCACTTTTTTCTACATTGTTACTTGAATTAACAACATTTATAACATACTCCGTACATATTAACAAAGGAAATACTGTACGGAACAAAGTATTGTTACATCCCAAAATTTAGGCTAAAACAAACCTATTTGATCGTAGTTTTAGGCTTAGACTTATGTTAATTAATTGTCAAAAACTTAATTATAGGAGCGAGTCCCATGGTGAAAATTAGACCAAACCAAGGCTTTTCCACTTCACTAGCCTACTTTTTAGCTTCTTATGCCATTTAATTACAACCCTTAATTAGAGACTTCTTAATAAATACTTCTCTAAGTAAAAACATTTTAAAGTGAAAGATAATAAAATTAAAAGAGAGATATGGATGATGAAAGCCATGGAACTAACCAAGGAAGTCCTGAGAGTCCAATATGCTCTAAGAACAAAAACAATAACAACTCGAGTAGTTCGAGTAAAGAACAAGACCGCTTCCTTCCGATAGCCAATGTAGGAAGAATTATGAAGAAGGTTATTCCGAGCAATGGTAAAATTTCTAAGGACGCGAAAGAGACTGTTCAAGAATGTGTGTCTGAATTCATTAGCTTTGTAACAGGAGAAGCCTCGGATAAATGCCAAAGAGAGAAAAGGAAGACGATTAATGGTGACGACATTATATGGGCTATTACGACTCTTGGTTTTGAGGATTATGTTAACCCTCTCAAAGTGTACCTTAGCAAGTATAGGGAAATTGAAGGCGAGAAACTTAACGTTCCTAAGCAACAAAGATCCGATCAGTTACAACAATCGCCTCAACAACAACAACAACAACAGCGATTACTCTTACAACACGAGCAATTTCAACAGGTTGATCAAGGGTTGTCTCCTTATGCTACTAGTGTATATTCTTCGCCAAACACATTATTAATCCCTCAACCGCCATCTTTTCCAGGCGCTGATCAGCAATTTTCATTGCCATTCTCACCCTCTTCGCTCCAAAAAAATTATTCACACCAAGAACAAATTGATTCTGTGGGTCATTGGTGAAATGCCCGAATCAATTGAATCGTCTTTCTCGTTAATTTTTCTTCTTTAGTTCCGTTTTTGTCATTTTTGTTTATGTATGCCCTACTCGACTACTTATCCCTCTCAAAGTATAATAGTCTCTTAAGAGTTATCTATATGTCTTAGCCTAATTTCTTTTATTTTATTTGAATGTTCAATTCATTGCAAGGCCATTGGAAATCAAACTTCCGTACAATATATTTGCAACTTGTAGTGTTTTTCTCCTTAGAAAGACCAGCAATGCAGGGAACTTCTTTCTTCCTCTTATTTTCATTACAAATTCTCATTTGTGACGAGGGAACCGTCGTAAGCTTAAAACGAGTCAAACCCTCCTAACAAAGAGCACATGGGGGACAAGTGGGGGGCAAATAAAGCCTCTTACTTGCTCTTTTTGAAGGAGGCTTGATCACCTGTCTTAAGTCCGTCGCAAGTAAGACTTGCTGTATTTTCATCTGGCCATTTTATACTAATGTTAATTAGCATTTTACAATTTAACACGAACTACTTTTACCATATTACTATCATGCTCAAGCAAATAATTTCCAATGATATATGAGTGTATCCCCATTCTCATTCTTAACTTGCATATAAACTCAATTTCTGAAATTTATATGGTAAACATTGAACAGCTCATTAGAACTTTCTCATTATGATTCAACTATATATATATTTTCAGTTAGAGGGTAAAGAAATTTTGATTGGCCTTAATTATATTACACTTATGTATGTAGCCCACTTTGAATAGATACAATTCACAAGATAATAACTCATATTATCGTTCACTTAAAACAATATTACCACTTCTGTCAAAAAAAAAAACAATATTACCTCAAGCAAACGAGTTATTGTAAGTGCTTATAGGTCGATCTCATAGAGATTAGGGAGTAAGCACTAGTCAATCTCAAACTATGAGTTAGCCATGCAAATCAACAATAATTAACTAAAACTAATAAAATTAAAGGAAAATGTGAAGGCGCCACTGGTGGTACCCAAATTCACCACCGAGGTCATTTTTGTAAACTAGTGGTATTTTGTTTCCAACTTTTTAAAAAAATTATTGAAGAATTAAAATAAGAGTAAGATTTATTGAATTTAGGTTATTGAGTGATGATTAAGGTGCCTTACAAATGTTTCGTGTATGAAACGTTTTGGGATTAATTTGTAGATGATTAGGGTTCCTGAGAAATGTTTCGGGTATGAATTTGTAGATAATCAAAGTTCCTTGTATTACAAATCAATCAAACAGGTTGAAAATAGTTGTCATTATTCGACCAATGCAATGCATTCATAGTCTATTGTCATTTCCTATAGTTCATTGTAGCTTCCATATGTTCATTGTATCTTCTATTGTTCATTCTGGGTGCATAAATGAATCACTTACTTAGCTTCTTGCTAATCATGGACCAATGTCATCGTCATTTATTGTTTTCATTGAACTGATGAATTCTCATTCAAAGCAAAAAGGTTATATGGGAATGACATTTCTTTCAAGGGATATGTGAATGGCATATTGGCATTTTTGGCTTACTATGAGATACGACATAATCTATTGTTTCTATAACAGAGAGGGAGTTACGAAGAGATGATGATAAAATAATTTTTGTATCCTTTCCTATTTAGGGCAAGGTTTAGTTCAAAAAATAAATTGGGATTTCTCACTTGTACAGTTGTACTCCTTAATTTTTTCGTTTTCTCGCTTGTACCCCTCCTTCTAAGAAAAAAACTTTGACGGTTGATACCTCTTGCTATGATTTTAGAAGACAGTAAATTTTTTTCCCAAATCGAATATCTCGTTGAGACAATGTATTTGAAAAAAAAAAATCATTGCATTCGGAACTTTTACCAGGGAGTTCTCATCAATCAAAGTTTATTCCATCAAAAGACTTTGACCGAGCATAATTTCTAACTGTAAAGTCAAAAAACAATAATTTTTTTTCTCAAGTCGAAGATCACGTAAGCACGTACGGTTCGAAAAAAATTACCGTCTTCTAAAATCGTAGCCAAGAGATATTGCCGCTCAACATTTTCTTTTTACGAAAAAAGAGGGGTACAAGTGAGAAATGAAAAGGCTTATGGGTCTGCACAAGTGAGAAAATTTAAATTTCAACATTTTGTTTTTTAACCTGACTACCACCCGATGACGCCCTATCATTGTCCAAAACTAAATACAATTAATTAATATAGATTAAGAAAAAACACTCGAAGATATGTGATATACAACAAGTCTCCCTTGTGACGGGTATATCCGTGACAAGCTTGCGACGAGCCAATTACTACTCATGTGGGTAGATAAGACAAAACAGTATGCTACTCCCTAGACACTTTGCTTTTGTCTTATCTACCAATATTGATAGTATTTGATCTATCGCAACCTTGCGACGGATATGCCCGTCACAAATCAGAATTTGTGCTTTAGTAGGGTGTAGATACCGTAATATGTACAAGTTAGTCAACGGAGTGACTCGTCATAATTATTAAATTGCTCACTTCGATGGGAGTGAGAGACTAATATCAAACAGCTAGTCTCACTTGTAACTACCACCGCCCCGCACTCTTTGTGAGAGAGGCTTGACCCATCTTAAACTTGGGACAGATTCCCCATCACAAATGAAATTTTAATTTAAAAATTAAAACCTCTCCTTATTATTCTTTCAGCAGTTATAAGCAAGCACATTCTCGTGCTTATAAAAAAACATAAAACCATTGAAAATTATTAACACATCTCAATTATTCCTCCCCTTTTAACTTGTTTATATTGGCGAGTAAGGGATTGAATATAATAGACCACACAAACACATAGTCCTACATACAATAAAATTTGGTCCACACAAAATTTACCAAATAGGGAGTTCTGACTTACTCTTGGTGAGAGGTCTATCTTGACTAGGATGATCTACCTTAAAAAATTCTCTCAACTTAGGAGTTGTTTGGTTGCATGTGAAAATTTGTATTGCATAAGAAGTTATAAAACACATGTTATAAAACACATGATTATTAAGTAGTGTTTGGCTGTTTTGAAGGAAGAGTAATTCATGTAGGCATTCCCACTTAATTAAAGGAGGAATTGGAGTTTATGAGAACTTCCAATTCATGTGAGTTGAGGTAACAAAACAATATATGCCCACTTTAAAATTTACATAAATTTAAATTCATGTGTTATTTAGTGCGTAACCAAATCCCCTTAGTATAGATCATTTCAACTAATTAGATTTTGCACAACGATTCACAAGGAGCAAGCTACGACACCAGTACACGGTCTTAGTCAAGAATCAATTATATAAAAATAAGTAATAAATTACGGAGTTTATTTTCGCAGTATGTTTTTTACTCATCTCAGTACATTTTGTTCAGTACTTTCCATTTGCCTACCATATGCATTTTATACTAACGATAATTTGAATGTCTAACAAATATTAGGTTAGTTAATCGTCCGATTATATGTAACCTATATGACCTAATCTATCTATCTAATCAAAATAAATATTTTTTTGGATTAGTTTAGTTCAATCTACAATTTTTGGGTTGTTTAGATAAGTATATGTGGGTGTGGTGGTGAGGTATGCGCGCATGTGGGTGCTAGGGAGTTTGTGGGGGTTGATAGAGAGAGGATGATGGCGCACGAAGGTCGGCTAGGTCGCAATGAAATGGTGAGGCGGAGGGTGGTGGTTGACGATGGCCAGGTGGCAGGTGGTGGTCGCCAGGGTAGGGTTAGTGGTGGTGGTGATTTGAAGTTGGTGGTTTGGATGAAAGGTCATGTCTATTGTACTGTTTGGGTTTTCTTGTGTTTTTTTCCGTATTTTTTTTCCAAAGGGGAAATGAGAGGAGTAATTTTTTCAAATGTGTACTGTAATAAGTAAAATATCCACTGCGAAAATCAACAATGATTAAGAACAACCGAGACATATCTAAGACCAATTCCACAAGTCAGAGTCACCATATTAGCTAATTTAATATGATTTCACCCTAATCCTAGCAAACATCACTACTCCATAATTAAACTAACGGTAACTATACAAACTAATAAATATAATTAAAATAATTAACAAGAAAAAAACGAAAAAAAGTAATAATAGTAAAAAAGGATAATATGCCTAGCTATGATCCAAGCTGGGAATGGAGGAAAATATGCAAGGTAAACGAAAATTTGTGTGAATGTTAAATGGAGTATCCAGCCTAAGGGGTATTTTGCATCTGAATGTTACTCTTGGCTAGGAAAACTTCGTCCTAAATCCAGATAGGCAACGGTAGTATGGAACCCTTAGAATATGCCTAAACATGTATGTTGTTTTCCTCTGGTTAATTACTCCGAAAGTCGTGAATACTAAAGCTAATCTAATAAAGATTTGGGACGAGGTGTTACACTTTATGCATCAACTAATAAGTTATGTGAAGTGTTTAACACAAATTTATTTAGATCGAGTTGTATTTATTTATCGTTTTGAGTCAATTTGTGGCGAGAAACCTGATGTAATACCCGGATATTTTGGGACCGCAATGGAACCTTGGGATCTATGAGAGGGCCCTCGGGTTTGATGAGTCTACTCGGGAGTGAGGTATGACTATAAGTGGACCGAGTATAACCTATACTAGACTTAGTGGAATTGTTATAATGTCCAGACTATAGAAGAATTGTCTTTAAAATGTCATAACTTGAGATCTAAACATGATAATGATGTGATTTTAATTGGAGGGGATAAATTGTCCTCTTACGATTGCAACGGTAGGTCACACAATCACACACCCTAATCGACCGAGAAACGAGTGAGATATGACTGTTTTACGAAAACTGATCATTGTTGAGAACTACGATGATTGCTCGACCGAGTAGTACTGTTACTCAACCGAGTAGTCTGACTCGACCGAGTATTACTTTTACTCGATCGAGTATTCTGACTCGACCGAGTGACCTGTTACTCGACCGAGTAGCCGTCGGGTTTAAGAACCGCACAACCCTATTCTTTTTGTTGGACCTTTTTATAGTTTTGATAATGACATGTGCTTACTTGATAATGTGCTTTACTTGATATATCATATGTGTGTAATTGTGTGCTTTAGTCTTATCATAGCTAACAACAATTACGAGAAGGAAGATCAAAGTTATAAGAACTTCAGGCATAACTTTGACAAGTTCTGTGAGACAAAGTTATAACAACTTCAGGCATAACTTTGGAAGTTTACATGGAAGTTATAGCTACTTGGTTATAACTTTAAAGAAACGTTTCAAGCAAGATCTACCTCAAATAACACAAGACTCAAGATGGAGGGTCTTTGTAATCAAGATGAAGAGATGATCCGTATACTGAAGATCTTTGTGAAGATTAGAGAGTATAGGTCGTCATTCGGTAACTATTCCATTCGAGTGATTTTAAGTTCAAAGTTATAGCTTTAGCCTATAACTTTGGATGATAAATGTTGATGCATGATTTTGGAAATAAATGTTTTAAATGTTTTCAAAAGTGAAAGAGTATTTTTATATATTTATCAAAAGTTTTAATAGAGGATATATTTATGAGATTCTATTGGTTAGTAATACAACTTATGGGTTGTCATGCTACCTAGGGTTTCTAATATATTTTATCTCAATTTGTTGTTAACCTAATAATCCAACCTAGGGTTTGAGCCACCTAGGGTTTCACGTAAACCTAGGTTTGTGCCTCCTAGGGTTGCGTGCTCCTAGGGTTTCGTGAGACTAGGGAATCCGGCCTCCATAGGTTGTTTTCCTTGTTTACCTTAATCTAGAATTCTACTACATCTTTACAACAATATTTTGAGATATTAAAGATAAATATATTTTTAAAAGATAAAGCAAATAATATTTTGAGATAAAGATATTTCTAAAAGATAAAGTAAATATTATTTTAAGATATTAAAGATAAATATCTTTCTTAAATATTAAGCTAGGGTTTTAGATCTCCTATGCTTCTATTATAAATACTCCTTCCCATCTCAAGTGTGAGACACACGAAATACACGACACATACATACTCATTAAGAGAATTTTCCAAAATCATTTTAAAGCAAACCTGGCCTTGAGAAAAAAATTTATTATTTTTAGTGTTTGTTTTTCAAAAGAGTCGTGCATCAATCTTTGTCAATCGCTCGCGTGAAATACGTTATTGGATAATAGTACATCACATAATCTTACAATTCTTAACGAGAATCTGTGTGAGTTATATATATTGTACTTTCTTATTAACGTAAGATAGTATAGAGTATTTAGCGATACTCACCTTGAGTTATAATCATAGTTGATTATACGAGTGAGTTGATAATTTTTGTAATCCGTAGAAAGGTACTAAGAATTATTAATCGAGAATAGTGGACGTAGGTTTCAACGTGTGAAACTGAACCACTTCAAAAATCCGTGTGCCTCTCTCTACTCTCTTTACTTTTCGTTATTTCGTTACTTGCGCTTACTTTGATTAATTAATTAGTTGATTTTAATCTATAAGATCAAATAATTAATTACATATCATATAAATCGAAAAAGTGGGGCTAGTTTTTAATACTCAATTCCCCCCCCCCCCCCCCTCTTTCGTATTCGATCAATAGACTCTACAATTGGTATCAGAGCCTCGTCCTCTTGATTTCCTTACAGTAAGGAGTCTGATCCGTTCTATTTTTTTTATTTTTTTTCCACTGCATTTTAATTTTATTTTAATGGATTCCAAACATCTGAAGTGTCCCGTATTCAATGGGAAGAACTACAGTTTATGGAAAAATATGATGACCCATTACATAAAGGGTAACGATTGGATTGTTGGCTAATCATTAAGAATGACCCTAATAAGATCATGCTTGGATCTGTTACTGGCACTTCCATCGAAAAGAAAGAAGATGACTATGTTGAGGCAGATTATAAGAAAGCTGAGAAAAATTCAAAAGCTGTCAGCCTGTTGCAAAACGGCATGATTTCTACTGAGTTTGACCGTTTCTCATCTAGCTCTACTGCCAAGGAAATATGGGATGGTCTAAAGTTAGCCTATGAGGGGACAACTGTTGTCAAAAAGCAACGTATTGCATTGTTAATGCGAAAATACGAATTGTTCTCTATGGAGCAAAATGAATCGCTTGACAGCATGTCCACTCGCTTCTCTAGTATCATTAATGAATTGAAAAATCTTGGAAAAACTTTTGACTCCGAGGAAATTGCCAGGAAGATCCTTAGAAGTCTATCTAAACGATGGAGACCTAAGGTGACGGTAATTGAGGAATGTAAAGATCTATCTAACCTATCTTATCAAGAGCTACTCGAAACCCTAATGGCTCACGAGATTACTCTTGATGAGGATGAGGCAAACGATAGTAATCGTAAGAAAGTGGCTCTACAAGCCGAGTCTAGTGAAAAACAAGATTCGGATCTTGAAGATGAAACAGTGTTATTTTCTAGATGTTTTAAGAAACAATTCTTTAATAAACCACAAGGAAAAACGTTTAACAATAACACTAACAAATCTTATAAGAAGCCAATCGAGTCAAAAGGGTCTCTCTCAAGTCGTGGTTGCTTCAAATGTGGGGACAATGATCATATGATTAAGGATTGCCCTACGTGGAAGAAAATCAAAGACAAAAATCAACGAGACAAAACCAAGAAGGAATTCAAGCAAGTCATGATGGCTTATTGCTGGGGAGATCTCGACACAGAAGACGACGATTCAGAGGAAGAAGAAGTCGCCAACCTGTGTCTGAGCAACGTCAGTCTTGACCTAATTTCTGACAGTGACAATGAGAGTGAATCCGAGATGTGCCTTGTCGGCAACTCGAATTCAGAACCAGATTCAGAAGATGATGAAGAGGTTAGTCATCTTGAACTTAAAAAGCAAGTTAAGAAATTGTCTAAGAAGTCTTTAATTAAGTATTTTGAAGAACATTTAGATCATTGTCATGAACAGAGTCTTGAATTAAAAGATCTCAAGGAACAAATTCTTGACATTGCTGAGGAAAACCAACTTCTAAAGGCCAAAGCTAAAAAGCTCAAGTCTAAAGTTATGGCAACTTCAGCTACAACTTCAGACATGACAAATGTTGAAAAAGAAACTCTTGAGTCTAAAGTTATAGCTAATGAAGCTATAATCTCAGAGTTAAAGCTCAACATTAAGCATCTTCAAGCCAAAGTTATAGCTAATGAAGCTATAACTTTAGAATTTAAGAAAGTCAATGAGCTTTTAAAATCTGAAGCTAAGGCAAAGGAAGTTGCTATCATTGATCACAAGAAAGAAAACTCTTTTCTTTCTCAGCAATTGAAAGATATAAAGGCTGAATTCTCCCAAGCCAAAAATCAACATAATGAGGAGAAATTTATCTTGAACAAACGTTTTAATGATTTTCGTGAAAACTTTAAAAAGAACAATTCCTCCAAAGAATCGAATGTAGACCATTCGTTATGTGAAAAAGAAATTCAGTCTTTGAAGGAATTGCTCCTACATGCACGAAAAGTTCATGATAAATGGGAAGGAAGTCAGAAGGTCTTAAACTTCCTTACCGAACAGTCTAACAATAACATGAAGATGGGTCTAGGACATGAATGTTATAGTCGTAGAGACCATGATAAGTGCAAATCTACTCCTTCTGACCGTGATTTCATAAAAGGAAGTATGTCAATCTTTCAGAATATCCGATTTTCAATTATTGTGGTCACAACGGTCATGTTAAAGAGAATTGTGTTAAATATGTCAACGACAACAAAAATCAAACTGATTTTGTTAAAGAACATGACGTGTCTAGTGTTGATGAATCTAAACCTGAACCTCAACGTGATGAATGTAGAAATAATGAGTTTATATGGTTTTATGACATAGCTTTCGATTACACATCTGTACCTTCAAAATCTAAAGCGTATGTGAATCAGAAGCAGTCATTTAAACCTGGTGTGCGTCGCAATAATAGAAAACACTATAATAAACCTAGAAAACCCTATGTTAAGAATAAAAGAATTATTAGATAGGTATGGGTTAGGAAGGATCAAATATATAGAGTCATTAATCACAAAGGACCCAACTTAGCGTGGGTACCTAAAAGTTGTATTTGATTCTCTTGCAGATAATAGTGAAAGAAAATAATCTATGGTATCTCGACAGTGGTTGTTCGAGACACATGACCGGAAACAAGAATCTTTTTCTTTCACTAGAGCCTTTCAACGGTGGCAAGGTCACTTTTGGAGACAACAAGAAGGGCAAAATAATCGGTGTAGGTAAGATTGGTATATCTTCTTCTCATGCTATTAATAATGTTTATCTGGTAGATGGTCTTAAACATAACTTGCTAAGTATCTCTCAATTATGTGACAAAGGCAATAAAGTAGTTTTTCACTCAAATGTTTGTTGTATCATAATTGAAGGCACTAGCAATGTTATTTTAGAAGGCTTACGTAAAAGGAACGTGTATATGATTGATTTAAACAAAGTTACTACAAGTTCCTTTACGTGCATGAAAGTTATTGTGGATGATTCATGCTTGTGGCACAAGAGGTTTACACACATCAGTCCAACAATTTTAAAGAAACTCAAATTGTGGGATTTAGTTGAGGGTTTACCCTCAATCAAATTCGAACAAGATAAGATGTGTGACTCATGTGCCTGATGTAAACAAGTTACATCTTCATTCAAACCAAAACGAGTAGTAAGTACAGAGCGTCCACTTGAGTTGGTACACATGGATTTGTGTGGACCTATGAAAGTTAGAAGCCGCGGTGGATCGAGGTACGTATTCGTCCTAGTCGACGACTACTCAAGGTATGTATGGCCTATCTTTCTATTTACTAAAGATTAAACTTTCGATGAGTTTGTGGTACTAATGAAGCTTGCCCAAGACAAGTATGATAAAAAGTTAGTTTCCATTCGTACGGATCATGGCACCGAATTTGATAATCAAGCCTTTATAGAATATTGTAGGGAGAATGGTGTAGGACATAACTTTTCTGCACCACGAACCCCACAACAAAACGGTGTCGTGGAACGTATGAATAGAACATTAGAGGACATGGCCCGCACTATGCTTTTGTGTAATGGCCTTCTGAAGAACTTTTGGGCCGAAGCCAATAGTACTGCATGCTATGTGCACAATAGTCTATGATTAGACCAATTCTCAAAAAGACTCCCTATGAACTTTTAAGAGGGAGAAAACCCAATATAGCTCACCTTCGTTGCTTCGGGAGTAAATGTTTTGTCCATAATAATGGAAAAAGTAATTTAAGCAAATTTGATCCGCGAAGTGACGAAGCTGTGTTTGTTGGTTATTCTAATCATAGTAAAGCTTTTAAAGTTTTTAATAAAAGAACTTTGTGCATAGAAGAAAGTGTTCATGTTGTATTTGATGAAGATAATGTGCCTGAGCAAGTTGAACAGAATGAAGAAGAAAACATGAATGATCCCGACTTTTGCCTTTCAAGGGATGACGTGCCAGATATCAATGAAGAAGTTATTGAAGAAATCAATGATGAACTTGATAAATCCGCAAATGACCTTGAAAAGAGAACTGAGACTATTGTTGATGATACAAATGTCTCTTCTCAAAACAAGGAAAAGGAAACCGAAGTTATAGCTGTAAGCTGATGATGCTATAACTTTGAACCCAGATCAAGATGTTGTAACTGAAGTTGTACCAACTTTAGCTATAACCCAGAGTCCAACTCTGGGGGAACCAATCTTGACACTGAATCATTTGAGGAAAGTGAAAGTTCATCAGATGATGATGAGCCTAGGAACTCTAAGAAATGGAAATATAAGAGTTCTCATCCTATGGATAGTATCCTAGGAAGTTTGAATAAAGGAGTTCAAACGAGACGAACAGTAAATAACTTTTGTTCATTCTATTCCTTTCTGTCTACCATAGAGCCTACCAACATCAAAGAAGCACTTGCAGAATCCGATTGGATTGTAGCAATGCAAGAGGAGCTTCAACAGTTTGAGCGTAATAAAGTTTGGCATCTTGTGCCACGACCTTCAAATCGAACTGTGATTGGTACTCGATGGGTATTCAGAAATAAATTTGATGATTCAGGAGTTATAGTTCATAACAAGGCTCGATTGGTCATTCAAGGTTATAATCAACAAGAAGGGATTGATTATGACGAGACATTTGCACCTGTAGCAAGACTTGAAGCTATTCGCTTTCTTATCGCATTCGCAACTCATAAAGGAATGAAACTGTACCAAATGGACGTTAAGACTGCCTTTTTTAACGGATATTTGGAAGAAGACGTTTTTGTTGAACAACCTCCCGGATTTTTGAATAGCAAATTTCAAAACCATGTTTTGAAACTCGATAAAGCTTTATATTGTTTGAAACAAGCGCCTAGGGCTTGGTGCGACAGATTGTCAAAAATTTATTGCAAAACAATTTTAAAAGAGGATCTGTCGACAAAACCCTATTTCTAAAATCCGAGGGTTCTGATTTACTTGTTGCTCAAATTTACGTAGACGATATTATTTTTGGTTCTACTAACAATAAATTGTGCAAGTACTTTTCAGATCTAATGACCTCAGAGTTTGAAATTAGCATGATGGGAGAATTGACATTTTCCTAGGATTGCAAATTCAACAAACTAAGGAAGGAATAAAGATTCACCATCAAAAATATGTCAAGGAGCTAATTAGAAAATTTGGTATGGAGAGCGCTCATCAAATGGACACACCTATGGTAACTGATAAAAAGTTGACCTTAGACGAAAGTGGTAAGTGTGTCGATGAAACTACATATCGAGGTATGATTGGTTCTTTATTATATTTAACTGCAAGTAGACCTGACATTATGTTCAGCGTATGTGTCTGTGCAAGATTTCAATCTTGTCCTAAAGAGTCACATATGATTGCAGTTAAACGTATCTTGAGATATTTAATTGATACATCTAATTTATATTTGTGGTATCCACTTGAGTGTAATTTCGATCTAGTAGGATATTCAAATGCAGATGATGCAGGATGTTCTTTAGATAGAAAAAGTACCTCTGGATTTGCTACGTTTGTTAGACCATACATAATTACTTGGGGCTCAAAGAAGGAAAATTCGATTGCGTTGTCTACTGCAGAAGCCAAATATATCGCTGCAGGACTGGTATGTTCTCAACTACTTTGGTTAAAGAAACAACTATGTGATTATGGTGTTAATGTTGGTTGTATGCCTGTATTTTGTGATAATACGAGTGCTATTGTTATTTCTAAAAATCCAGCTCAGCATTCTCGTACTAAGCATATAGACATTAGACATCATTTTTTACGTGACCATGTAGAAAAGGGCAACACTAAACTCGAATTTTGTAGTACTGAAAATCAATGGGCTGACATTTTAACAAAGGCGTTAGCGAGAAAACGTTTTGAAATTTTGCGGTTGGAAATTGGTTTAATCGGTAGCAATTAATTTCGTCATATTTATTTTGTGAACCTGCGTGACTGGTTAGAATAAGACGAGATTGTATGACTGTGTCCGCATATTTCATTGCTAGTATATTTGTGTTTGATATTATATATTTTACGTGAGTATCTTGCATATTAAGTATTTTATGGATATTAAATTATGGACCAAATATTTGCCAAAAATCCATCTTATTCACTTTCCTAATTGAACCAAAATTCTACCCATGTAACCTTGTTGGCCGAAACTCTCAACCAACAATATCTTACCATATTTTTTTTACCTAATCCTATCCTTACCATATCCCACAAATATTTACCCTAGACTCCTTTTACTATCCTACTCAAATTCAAAAAAAAGGGGGGTGGGAGGGGAATAGGACTCTATAAGCCGGCACCTACTTGTGTCTAAGTACAAAAGTAAAAAACCCAATACCACTTTTCATAATTACTTATACCTATCACTATCAAAACACATCACCATCTCCCTTTTTTCTCTCCTTCCTCACGGCACAACAACAACAACAATAAAAAAAATAACTCAACAACTTCAAGCTCACAACAATGGCTTCTACAAGATCCAAAAATACCAACACCCCAAACTCCAAAATTCCAACACCCAGCATTCCCACTAATCTCTCTCCTAAACCAAAACAAAAAACACCCAATATGACCCAAACCGAGTCGGGTTCGGTTCCTGAGGGTACTAAGAGACGTAGATTAAATAAGGGGAAGACTAGGGTACAAGAAGAAGCAACTAAGGACACCGACAACACGGTTCTCGAGGCGTCTACACGGACCCTGTTTCGGGATTTCTCACCATAAGAAACGGCATCCGCGCTTGACAAGATTCGTTTAACAAAAGATGAACGAAAGTTAGTTAACCGGGTTGCTAAATACGGTATTCATGGAGGTCGTTTCCCGAAAGCATGGTATGAAAAATATGAAGCTTGGGATTTTTTAACGACTTCTTGAATTTTCAAGAGTGGGAAAGCGTGTCTTGATTTTCAGGTCCGATTTATCCAATTGAGGTAATTCGGTTTTATGCTTCTGTTTCTTTAACGTCTGGAGTTTTGCATGCCGTGGTTAATGGCCGCCAGTTTCCGTCACCATGGCCGATTTTTGTACTCTGTTTTTGGTTCCTGATGATGGAATCAAAATTGACCCGAGTACGTCATGGGACGAACTGTCGGACCCGGCTAAGTTGGAGGTGAAGCGGTATTTTGATGATAGGGCTACATTATCTAGTTGTGTGTTGGCGGGGAATTTTTCCCCGAAATTGAAGTATGTTGAACTTTCTGTAGAATACGGTTGTTCTGCGTCAGGGTGGACGGGATAAAATTGTTTGCTATGAGATGATGGTGGTGAAAATTTGGTTGGAAGATAACCGGGTCAATCTTGCTTTCCTTGTGTTTTCTAGAATTTCTCAAACTGCGTTTTCGGTAAACGAAGATAAAATTTATTCGACCCTTGACTTACCATATGGGATGTGGATATCTCGGGTTCTTGAGTCGAAAGGGGTTGTTGATTCGGGTAGTTATGGTGTTACCTTGAAAGATGATATGTGTGATACATTTTTGAAATTTCTGAAATTGGAGGCTTGTGGTCCGGAATTGGTGTTTATGTCAAAAGGCGGTTCGGTTGTTGTGAAACCGATTGTGGCTGCTTTTTCGGGGCTTGAATCAAAATTGGATGTGTTTATGGGTAAAGTAATGGAGCGCCTTGATGCGCAAGATAAGAAAATTGATGCGGTTGTTGACAAAGTTGTCAAAACCGTAGCAATGGGGAACTCTAGCTCTACCCGTGACCGTGGAGGGTCGGGTGTGAGTGGTGAGTTGCGGAGTTGGATGACGGGAGTTGATGGTTGCCTAGCCAAAATTGAGAGAAATGTTGTCGATATTCGACAAGAGATGTTTAGGCAACGGGATCGGATGCAATTCTTGGTTAGCGAAGGAGGTGCGTTGGTGAAGAGTGGTTCGTAAATGCGTGAAGGTATGCACACTATTCATGATGCGACGGAGGCTCTCTCTTTGAAGTTTTGGAACTTCAATGTATGCCTCACCGCCCAAGTTAATCATGTGTCGACGTGCCTTGATCGCCTTTCTACTCTTGAGTACCGTACCCGACCCGACTACATTGACCCCAACATCATTCGCCAACCCGATTTACCTTGATTTTCTTATCTTACCTTGTTTGTTTCTTAAGCTACTTATCCATTCGGCCCATTATGGCTTTATACACTATCCTATTCGGCCCATTTGGCACTAACAATTTTTATTGTGGTTTGTAGTTCTTAATTGACATTTGATATTTGATTTTGCTTGATATGACTCGTTTAGTATTACATATTTTGCATATTTATTTCTTGCCTTGGAGTGTGTTATTCTAGTCATTTTATATCATTGTTCTTGTCTTTTCAATGATGCCAAGAGGGGGAAGAAATGATATGATTTGAGTTTTTGCTTAAGCTTGCTCCTTATCAAGACTCGTTATCTCTTTAAGTCTTTCAAGTTATAACTTTGGCTAAGTTGTTATGTTCTTGCGATCAAAGTTGCTATAACTTTGGGAGTGTTTTGTTGTGGGGGAACCATACTTAGTCACAATGATAAGAGAAATCATAAGAGACTTGTCATCATAAAAAAGGGGGAATTTGTTGGACCTTTTTATAGTTTTGATAATGACATGTGCTTACTTGATACTGTGATTTACTTGATAATGTGATTTACTTGATATATCATATGAGTGTAATTGTGTGCTTTAGTCTTATCATAGCTAACAACAATTACGAGAAGGAAGATCAAAGTTATAAGAACTTCAGGCATAACTTTGACAAGTTCTGTGAGACAAAGTTATAACAACTTCAGGCATAACTTTGGAAGTTTACATGGAAGTTATAACTACTTGGTTATAATTTTAAAGAAACGTTTCAAGCAAGATCTACCTCAAATAACACAAGACTCAAGATGGAGGGTCTTTGTGATCAAGATGAAGAGATGATCCGTATACTGAAGATTTTTGTGAAGATTAGATAGTATAGGTCGCCATTCGGTAACTATTCCATTCGGGTGATTTTAAGTTCAAAGTTATAGCTTTAGCCTATAACTTTGGATGATAAATGTTGATGCATGATTTTGGAAATAAATGTTTTAAATGTTTTCAAAAGTGAAAGAGTATTTTTATATATTTATCAAAAGTTTTAATAGAGGATATATTTATGAGATTCTATTGGTTAGTAATACAACTTATGGGTTGTCATGCTACCTAGGGTTTCTAATATATTCTATCTCAATTTGTTGTTAACCTAATAATCCAACCTAGGGTTTGAGCCACCTAGGGTTTCGTGTAAACCTAGGTTTGTGCCTCCTAGGGTTGCGTGCTCCTAGGGTTTCGCGAGACTAGGGAATCCGGCCTCCACAGGTTATTTTCCTGGTTTACCTTAATCTAGGATTCTAATACATCTTTACAACAATATTTTGAGATATTAAAGATAAATATATTTCTAAAAGATAAAGCAAATAATATTTTGGGATAAAGTTATTTCTAAAAGATAAAGTAAATATTATTTTAAGATATTAAAGATAAATATCTTTCTTAAATATTAAGCTAGGGTTTTAGATCTCCTATGCTTCTATTATAAATACTCCTTCCCATCTCAATTATGAGACACACGAAATACACGACACATACATACTCATTAAGAGAATTTTCCAAAATCATTTTAAAGCAACCCTTGAGCAAAATATTTATTATTTTTAGTGTTTGTTTTTCAAAAGAGTCGTGCATCAATCTTTTGTGGGAAATCGGTATTACCACAATACAATTATAATAGGATTATAACGAAATAGAAATAACTTGATTATATTAGTCATAAACGAAAACAAGGATAAGAGTATAGATTTAGAAATCAACCTCCGGTCCTAGCAATTGGCGTAAAGAACAGAGATATCAAAGTACATATCCTCCTAATTGTTGCACCCAAGACTGTATGAGAAATGCCCTTGTGTTGCTAGAAGTTTTCAAAAGTTACTATTAACCTTTTGTTTTGTGTTTTTGTCCAAAAGTTACTGTTAACTTTTGTCTTTGTGTGAATGATGGAGGCAGTAGTGAGAAATTAGGTTAGAAAAATAAAATCTGAATTTTCTCTTCTTTTTCTCGTGTTTCTCACGGCACATTGTGGGTTTTATATGAGGAGATTTTTGTCTCCTCAAAATAACTACCCATTGACTAAAAACCGAGTGTATCTGGATACATTCGTTTTTGTTCATTTTAGCTTCCAATATAATGTAATATATTATAATCGTCGTTTTTACATGAACC
>JAIUZE010021891.1:0-12413 GCA_022085475.1 Heliosperma pusillum | reverse complement strand
CGGGATTTTCATGAAATCTCTCAGAAATTCCAAATACGAACTCGGAATTTCAAAATACGACTCGAAACAATAAAATCTATTTTAAAAACTTAACCTTGCTGAAAAGTATCCTTAAGAAATTTTACTAGAAAAATTGGGTACTTTTCGAGTTGTTACAGTTACCCTGAATTGTGTGTGAGATGTGCGAGTCGCTGTATGTACGTGTAATGCCTTCTTATTTTGCTTTTATCTTTGAGAAAACCTTCGAATTTCCATATTGTATTTCTAATTTAACTTTTCAAAGAACTCTAAAGATGGTCTTTGTATCTTCTCTTTAAAGAAAATAGATTTCTTTCGCTTTTATATTTGGATTTTGTGTTTGGTTGGATGTTTGGACTTGTTATTGGAGACGTCTGGTGACTAGTCCTGCACTTACTAACGTTTGTTTTGAATTTCGATTTCACTATTTCGACTTTAATTTGATTTGGATAATTTGAGTTCTCGTTCGCGACGGGCACTCTTGAGATCCGTAAGTAAGTTCCACACTTATGAAAATTCTATTTAAATCATTTTCGAGAAGAACTTCGTTTCATAAATGTTTCCCTTGTAAAAGCTTTCTTGTTGATTTTTAAAACCGATTCTTGTCTTTGATACTTTTGGTTTTCTACTCTCAAGTTTCGAGGACGAAACTTTTTAAAAGGTGGGGTGATTGTAACACCCGGAAATGTACCCTATTTTTCTAGTGAAAATATTTTACGGATACCTTTCAGCAAATTTAAGTTTTAATATAGAATTTTATGTTCCGAGTCGAATTTAGAATTTCCGAGTTCGTATTTGGAATTTCCGCGAGTTTTCAAGTAAAACCCGTCTTGAGCCGTCTTTGTCTTTTCTTGACTTTTGAGCCGTCTTTGACTTTCGTTGACTTTTTCCTACATATACTCCCTCATACTACTCCTAACCTAATTCTTTCAACACAACTCATTTCTTTCTTCCTCCTTAAGAAATCCCAAAACCTTGCCTCCATTTTCATCCAACATTAGATTCGTCATAGTTCGTTCGTTTCTCGCTCAAATTCACGTAAGTTCGTCTTATTCTTCCCCTCTTATCTTCCTCTATCCGTATTGGTAATAAAATTACCGTCTTTCTCGCTTTTTAAATTATCCGTCTTTCTCAAGGTGAATGATATTCATCTTTCATTATCTAATTGTATGTAGGTGGAGACTAGGAAGGTTTAGAAACCGTTTAAAGACGCGTAAAGGTAACGGTGAAGGGTTACTCGATATCATTTACGTGTTTTACATGCTTATATGCTAGAAATCGTATTAGAATACGATTAGTAAGTTTAGGAATTATGTTATGGATGATGATTGTTGTTGTTTGATGATTGTTGATGATGAATATTGATTGTTGATAGTTAATAGAAGTGGGTTATGAGAATTGGAAATGATAGGATTGAATTTATGTTGAAAGCTCACGGGTGAATTGGTAACACATGTCACGGGCGTGAAATACAAGTCACGGTCGTGACTTGTGCAGTTTCACTGCACTGACCCCTTTTCGTAGAATGATCATATCTCCTTCGTTATTTGCTTGTTTTAGGATTGTGACCATTCGTTGGAACCGTAAGAAGATAAGCTATCACCTCGAATTAGAATTTCTGAATTTGAATGTCTAGAACTCTAGTTATAACCGTTTGAAGTGGACCCTTATTTTCGTTGGGTTCCAAACAACGTTGTTTTGGAGAGGTATCTATGTTTTTTATTCATTATGCTTCATAAACTTGTTCTAATGCTTATTTATCATGTGTTGACTCATGTTTATCATATTTAAACTTATATGATTCCCTATTCTCATGTTTTGTGACGGTTTTTGGTATGTTCCCACTTTGAGTCGGTTTTTACAAATGTTACGGTTTGAGCACTATTTTGGTATGTCCTTTGTACTCTCATTCCCTTGGCTACCTCCACGTTCATAAGGCTGGAATGTCGGAACGGGGAGGTATCCTCCTGCTTAATTGCATGTGTTAGTGGGCATACGACGACGTTGTTAGGAGGCGAATGCTTTGCGTTGATCGACCCAGCCGTCAAATGTTGTGTACTTGCGAGGTGGTGTTATTTGCATGTAGCGTACCGCTTGTTATGAGGCTTGAGCTCTTTTCCGCCTCTTTCGTGAATTGATCTACCGAATTTGGGGTACTCGGCATATATATTGTAAGACCGAGTCTTGGATGCGAAACGTCATCGCATGTCGAATCGGAAAACGTTTATTCCGAGAATCTGGCCAGGTTTAGACTAGGACCATATTATTATCGTCGTGCTACCAGGAGGAAATTAGTCAACATAGGCGAAATGTAAGCATCGCGTATGAGTTCAGGGAAATGTGATCCCGTGGATGCCTGTTAATCATACTTGCCATGTACACGGTGCTAGTGCGTTTCATTTACCGTGAGAGATGTCGTCTTGTGTCGTCGTTCTTGAATGCGTGATTTCATGATATTATTCATGGTCATTGCATTATTGGGCACCGTCAATGTATGGGTTCGTGAATGGATGATAATATGTTGGATTCTTTGTGATCATCGCATGACTTGGAATGGTTTGTTTGTCGAGTCTCAATCTTATCAAACTTATACCGCTAACGGTGAGATGCAAGCCCTAGTGAGCGTATTCGGTTGCCTAAGAGTGTCTTCCTCGAGTCTTTGTATCACATGATGGATTCGGACTTGTACCTCTTATGCTCTTATCATTATATATTGAATTGCCTATCTATCCTTATCGTATCTCACATGTATATCTATATGTATGCATGCTCTACTTTTGTATTTCCTTCTATGTACGTTTAATGTGATATGGCTGGAAGAACCCGGAGTTACTCCCCACTGATTGTGGCGTTCATGTTTTTCATGAATGAACAGGTTGCTTGCATGGATGGCTTTTTGATTGGTATTTTGGGTTCGGGTGTGAGCTAGCGGGCGTTGTCCCAGAATGAAACACCTTTAGACGTTGTTTAGCTAGTTGCTAATTACTTTGTCTTTTGTTAACACTTTGAGAGACTTTGTCTCTTGTGGTATTTTTATTTAGTTTGTAATATTTTGACACTCCTCGTATTTTTCTATCTTGCATGTATAAAGATTTTTTTAAAATACCGTATTTCCGCAGTTTACTTCACATGCTTGTATGTTTTATATTTCCGCATTCGCGAGGGTTGTCACAGTAATAATAATTATACTATATTAATAATTATAACAATTCAATGATGGGGTGGGAGCGGGGGCAGGGAGGGGGTGGCGGCAGCACGGAGAAGGTGGTGGCGGCAGGCCAAGGCGGCGCCGGCAGGGAGGGAAAGAGGAGAAATAAGGGAAAGAGGAAAAGGAGGAAAGAGGAGGGGGGACGATTCCGACCAGGGGAGGAGGGTGGCGCCGACAAGGAGAGGAAGAAGGTGGCGCCAGCAAGGGGATAGGGGGGTGGCGCCGACAAGGGAGGGAGGGAGTGGTAGTAGATCTGAAAAATCAATTTAAGAAGAGGGAGAGAGAGAGAGAGAAAGAGGGGCGTACCAATTGAAGGCTCCGGTGGTGTAGGTGGTGGCTCCGGTGGTCTTGGGTTAGGGTGGCGCCGGTAGGGTCTTGGGTAGGGTGGAAGAAATTTGGGGATTTTGTAAAATGAAACACGGGGAAAGGGAAAGGCTGTTTGGATATATCAAAAAAACTTGCGACGGAATATCCGTCGCAAGTCCGTCGCACATTTAATATAAAAAAAGACTTGCGACGGAAAATCCGTCGCAAAATCCGTCGCACAATAAATTGCCACCTGGCTTTGCAGTTGTGAAATTTCAGTCAACGATTTGACCTTGCGACGGAATTTCTGTCGCAAATTCCGTCGCCAGTATATAATTTGCGACGGAAATTCCGTCGCATAAGTTCCCGCCATGTTAAATTTCTAGGCGCCATGGCTGGAAACTCTGCGACGGAATGTCCGTCGCAAATCCGTCGCAAGTTTCAAATTCCGTCGCAGGATCCGCCGCAAAGGTTTTTTAGCTACGGAATTTATGTTCGTCGCAAATATTCCGTCGCTAATGAAATCCTTTTTTGTAGTGTCTTGCGTTACTTACAGTAAAAAAAATAAAAAGAAACTTTTATCTTCTTTATTGTGTCAGTCCTAAAGCAAACCCCACAAACCTCATTAGTCATCAATTCATTATCCTACACCACATATCCTCACCTCCTTCATGATTTTCCCAAATTAAAATTATTCATCATCTCATAACTCTTTTTCCATTTATCCAATGATGTTTATTCTACAAAAAAAAAGTCACCTTTATAGAAGATATTAATGATATTGTTTCTAGTGGAGTAAGGATTATAATTTAGAGAAGTAAGATTCACCATTTATGTAATATGTTATATGTGCCTGTTTTGTGTTTAGATAATATTAATTGTTAAGGAGATTAGAATGCACGGTTTTTGTTTCTGTGTTTGCACCATTTATATAGTACCATAGCAGTATCAGATCACTATAGAGTCAATATTTTTTTTCAGCCATTATTGTCTCAATTGGTGGTTAATTATATTCAATGAATATATTTTTTCAGCCATTACTGCATTTCAAGGTTGATTAAGGAAAAATATATTCATTGAATATCATTTCGACAATCTGTAGAATTATATATGATAAAAATTTCTTAAATATAGTTGATATATATGGATTCAATAACCTTTTTTTTCCTATGAATAATTTATTTTATAAAGGATTTTCTCTTGTATTAATGGATCTTTATTATTTTAGTTTATGGTATATAAGTATATTGAAAGATTGTCAATAGATTGGAAATTGTGAAGGATTTTCTTGGATAAGATCTCCAGAGCTTTGTTAAGATAATGGAAAAGGAAATGCGCTGAAATGATGTAACACCCCAGATTTTATAATAATGAATAATTCACTAAAGTCGTAAATTTTATAAATTCGCCTTTTACTTTTATTAGTTAAAATATATTAAGTCGATAATTTATGATTTCGTGGCTTTAAATTAATGTTAAATAGAACTTAGTTTAGTTGGGTAGAAACCGTCGCATTTCAGTCCGTTATGAGTTCATAATCGGATTCTACGCGAAAATCCAAGTGAGTCGACCCGATATGAAATTTGGGCTTTCTACTACATACTTTCTCAAAATAAACTCATTATCCCGCCTCCTTCCTTCTCAAATTTTAGCAAACATACTCTTCTACTTCATCTTCCTAAAACACCAAAACACCATTAAAACTCCATCACTTTATAATTTGAAGACGGATTTCATTTCTCCGTCTCTCAACTAAACTTGACGATTTTTATATCAATCTTCCCCTGTCATCCTCCTCTTCATTTTCATACATTGAAATATCCATTTCCTCCAACTTTTTATAAAACCCATTTTCTAGATCTAAACTTAAGACGGGCATAACTTTTTCGTTTCGTAACGTAATTCAATTCCGTTCAATGTTTCGGAATCCTCTTACCGTTCTATTTCTTTCTACCCAATAAAAGATTGAAACTTTTAACTTTTTTTTAGACCGATTTCCAGAAATTTTGATTTGGACTACTACTATATTATTTATCGATAAAAGGGTGGGTTTTGAAAATTTTGGGTCAAGGAATTAATGTGGGTCGATGGTTAGCTTGGGAATCAAGAATTTGAAGTGATAATCGAGGTAACGGTGATGGGTTACTCGATATCAATGCGTGTTTTAATGCTTTAATTGTGGTTTTAGTTAGGAAATATACAATCCTTACTTGAATTTCATTGGGAAACATGCTTGTTGCCCTTTCATATGTGTGAATTCCATCTTCCATGCTTTCTTTCACTAATCATATGTTAAGTTGCATTCAAGTGGTTAATTATGCTCATTTAACATGTTGAAACTTGTGTTGGATAATAAATATGTTGGGTTTGTTTTAATTGAGGTTTACCCAATAATTGGTAATGTTTAATATGCATTTATTGTAGTTTGAGGTTGGTAATTGTTGTTAGAATTGAATGAGTAACCTTGGTATTTGATTTGGTTGTTGTTGTTGTTGGATTCGCGTGTTTGTAGTCCTAGCCGGCCGACTGGGTGGGAACGCGTCTGATCTGAAATGGTTACTTCGAGAAATTTTGATACTGCCTAAGTCCCATCCGGTCGACCGGCCGCCGGTCAGCCGACTGTCTGGGACACCTCATGTAAATTATTGAACTTTTGATAGTATGCGAGTCCCAGCCGGCCACCCGGCAGCCGGCCGACCGGCTGGCACTCCCCCTTCCCCATTTTTCTTCCTTTCTCTCATTTGGCTTGTGACCTCAGCCGGGTAGCCGGCGGCGGGTCACACCCATCGGCTGGGGATCCCTTGTATATTTTGGTGTTGTTTGATGTTGCTGTAGTGCCAGCCGGGTAGCCGACGGCCAGTCCCCTGACCCGCTGGCACCCCCTGTAACTTCGTTCTCAATTCTCTTTCACTTGACTTCACATGTAATAGTTGTATGGTTTGTTTATCGTATAAGATTAAGTAATAGCATTAAATATTCATGTTTAGAATATATGATATCTCACATGCTTATATCATATGTTTTGTGACGGTTTTTTTTACGAACCCTCTTGAGTCGGTTCTACCTTATGTATTTGATTTGAGCACTACTTGTTGAGTGCTTTGAACTCACATTTCCCGGCTACACCTTATCCTTGTTAGACTGGAATGTCGGAGCGATAGGGTGTATCCTTGATGCTTGTATGCATGTTTTAGTAGGGATATGACGACATTGTTAGGAGGTGAACGAAATGCGTTGATCGACCCGCCCGTCAAATGTTGTATCCTAGCGAGGTGGTGTCATTTCATGTAGCGTACTAGCTTGACTTTTCACTATACATCTCTTTCCGCCTTTTTCGTGCGGTTTAGCCGAATTTGGGGTACTCGACGTCCTTCATGTTGATCGAATATTGGATGTGTGCACGTCTAGCCACATGTCGAATCGGGTACACGTCTCTCCCGAGAGTCTGGCCAGGTTTAGACTAGGACCGTATTATTATCGTAGTCCTACCGAGAGTATTAGAGTCTTGTGTGTGCGAAACGTCTTATCGTACACGGTTTAGGGGAACGTTATACCTCGTGGACATGTTTGTCTAAGTCATGAGTATACGAAACGTCTTATCTTATACGGTTAAGGGAAACGTCTTATCTCGTGGACTTCCATTGAATTGCCTTGCTATTGTACATGATGCTAGTGTGTGTCATTTACCGTGAGAGTGTGTATGCTATGTTTGATCATATGATGGAGTGTATACTTGATTGATTTGGATTCCTATGATTAGTTTGTATGTCGAGTCCCAAACCTTCTCAAGCATATGTTGCTAATGGTGAGATGGAAGCCCTTAGTGTTTTATATGGTTTCCAAGGGGAGTCTTCCCTGAGTGTTCTATTGCCTGATGATGATGGATGATGGTTTTCTGTACTCGTATATTGTTATTATCATAATGTTATTCTCACATCCGGCATGATATATATGTTTGCATGATGACACATGATTACATGCTTGTTTATGTGCGTTTTGATGTGATATGGCTGGGAGAACCCTAAGTTACTCCCGACTAACTATGGGATTTATTTATAATGAATGAACATGTTGCAGGTTGGTTTTTGCATGGGGTTGTGGCGAGTGAGCTAGCGAGCGTTGTTCTTACAGCGATTCACCCTAAGCGTGTAGTTTAGTATATTAACTGTGTTTTATCAAGGGATCGATGTCCCTTGTATTTATTTAAGATACAGTTTGTATAAACGATTTATTTAATTATGTTTTGGTTTTATGTTAGTGACATTCGCGGTTTGCTTTTAAAGTTTTTAAAATCTCGTTTTTTACGCTGCAAATCTATTTGTTTACTTTACTTCTAAATCGTAGTGTGTCACAGTTGGTATTAGAGCTATAATGCTCCCGACGCACATTCGTGCACCCCAACCGTAAATAACTTGACCAATGAATAATGAATGAGAGATGGGTAGACTTAAGGACCTAAGGTGGTAGTCTTTAGTGTACTTGATGTTTGTTAGGTTCTAACTTGCTTGTTGATTGTGTTCAGTTATGTTACCCTTGTTTGTATCTACCATCTTGAGGTAGACCGTTTGCTGGCAAGAAGGAGTATCCTTTGTCGAAGGTTGAAGATTGACAAGCCTATTTGAAGTTTATTTCTTCCGCATCGATGATTTCTCTTGCCCATAATGTTTCCTGCTCTCTTCTTTTATCTTGGTGCTCCTTTATCATTCATTCTCCTCCATCCCTAGGAATTGCCCTTGTTATATTTCTCGATTATACCATTTGTATCTTTAACATTCCCTTGTGATCCTTTTTTATATCTTACCCTTTTGTTTGTGGTATATTAGACTTGGTCGGAAGAGTTTTGAACTTTGTGGAAAATTAGTGTTGGTTAGAATGAATATGGGATTTGAGGAAAATGGTGTTGATCTAAGTTCACCCCATAGTGTTGAGTGGTTGTATCCTTGAGGAAAGTGTGGTGAGATAAGTTTGAGGATGTTAATGTTTAATGCTTGCCATGACTCATGTGTGAATAGTTCATGGTATTTGATGGTGTAAGGTTGAATGAGTTGGCTAGGACTTCTTCACCCATTAGTTATTTAATCTTTTGAACTTAGGAGTTTGAATGATACCTTGAGGTGTAAAATGCTTTTGAGACTAAGTGACATCTTGTGGATTCTAGTGTCTGTGTTAGAGTATATGCTTGGTGGAAAATTACTTGGCTATAATTCTTGGATTTAAAGAATGATCTTATCTTATGGTATCGGAGACTCGTTTGAAGTAGTAAGTTGTGATGGTCGATAAAACCATGTTACTTGGGGATTATGAATATGAGTGATAACCAGCTAGATGAGATACGGCGGTGATGCTTTAGGATGTTAATGATGACATTTTGTTTGGTATTCTACCTTGTGGGCCATAGGAGTTGAAAAGATACTAGTATGAGGAACTCCTTGTTAGATTTTTGGTTTTGAAACCTTTGAGGTTGTGTTGGATATTGGAGTTCCAAGAATGTTATTATGCTTGAGTGACAGTTCCGCATTTGGGAATCCGTGTAATATGAAAGGATGGATGAATCGGGTCGTAGTCGATTTGTCGAATTGAGGTGTACCTTATTTTGATAATTTGTGGTATGATGGTCCCTAATGACAGACCTTTGTAGAGGAATAATTAAGTTGTTTTACTATCGCCCTGAGTTTGAAAGGAAAATTCCGTGGTTTAAACCTTATACCTTTACTCATACCATTATCTATTTCCATTTCCATCCTTGCAAGATTTTGTCAAGATTGATCTTTAAGAGATCGCAAGATCACTTATTTCTTACTCGGATATCTTCATAACGATACTATCTCCTTTGTCTTTTACTTATGACCTCGTTATATTCAGCGTTCCTTTCATGTAATCTCGTGCGTGATTATTCTCGTGTTCTCCTTGAGATTCCTTATCGTTCCCTAACTCGTTGCTGCTTTATCAAACTTCCTCTAGTGGATTGGATGTCTCGTTTGTTTGGCTTAGAGGATCAATAAATGTATTTTGGGATTCTTGATCTAGAATATGTGTCTTTTATTTGAGCAAATTTCATGTTGTATTTGATCATGGGAAATATAACTTAAGCTCTAGGATGGATCCTAATAGTGATGATATATCCTCTCTTGGTGGCTTTACTTTTTCGAGTTTGATGTGGTGGTGTTAATTCGAAGTTCAAGTTTATTGGAATGATAGTTTAGTTTTGTTTATTATCATAATAGTTGCTTTAGAGATCATTTGGGGATTAGATGTCTCTAAATGTTGGATTCTAAAAGAGACTTGGCTTTGGTAATTAAGACTAGTGACCAGATTTTGAGGGATGGTTTCATAAGTAAAGATCGATGCATCTTGAGTTATAGTTGAGCTGGATGATTTGAATAGTTGTATCATCGGCCTGTCCTTGGCCATATAGGAGTTAGATTTGTAATTGATCTCTCTTAAGATTTTGTGGTTTGTAAACGAGAAATTCCTGTAAGTTTAGGATAGTGAGCCTAGAAGTGATTCGAATCGGAGAATTGGAATGGTGAGCCCATTCATCTCATGATTGGTGGTAATTAAGCTTTTCTAGATATGATTATCTATGCTTGTGGATTTGAGTGTAATAATTGATTGGACTAAAGATGTTCGAATATAATTAGGAATCTTTCGTGTGGATTTTTTCTTGTCGATAGACCTTAGTTAATGCTAGTTGAATACTGGATATATGGGTTCGTAGTTTGACCTGGTGATTGTCAAGAATTTTGTAGGATTTAAGGATTGGAAGCGGTTAAGGTATGACCTAGATGAGTTACATTCTCTTGAGGACTAGCTTATTAGCGATGTTTGTGATGTTAAATAGATAAGCCCTTAGAATGATGTGGCTATAATTTGGGTTTGGCGAAAATGCCCTAGAAATTGACCGTGATGACTTTGGTATTTCAGTGAAGTGTTTAATAACATTCTTATTTTTTAGGCATTCTCCCTCTTTGAGCGAAATCTTTGTTGTTCTTTTCCCTCTTATCTATTTTGTCATGCTCTCTTTCGGGAATAAAACATATCTTTATATATCTTTCATCTGTCGTTCCCCTTCTAGTTAGCCTTCTATCTAATGGCTGCTCTTAGGACTTAGTCCTTGATTCCGCTCATGTTCTTTTCGATAAGCCTTTTTGTTTCATTTTACCCATTGTGTTTATCTTTATTACCATGATTGTGATTTTGATGCTCAAGTTACTTTTATGTGTGTGCAATATTTGGTTGTCTTGAGTTTGCGAATTGAGAAAATTTTTAAATTTTCACGATGGGCTTCGAATTCATCCTTTTAAAAGAATGTTAGAAATGAATTTTCTATTTTCATTTTTCGAAAATGGATTTATGTTGCTCTTATTCTAGATTTTGCGTTTGGTTCGATGCTTAAACTTATTATTGGAGACGTCTAATGACTGGTGCTGCACTTATCTATAAGTTTCTTTAACATGATATTAGACATTTCTAATATCATCTTATAAATTTTAACACCCGGAAATGTACCCTATTTTTCTAGTAGAAATATTTTACGAAATCTTTTCAGTAATTTTAAGTTTTAATTGAGATTTTTATGTTTCGAGTCGAATTTAGAATTTCCGAGTTCGTATTTGGAATTTCTGCGAGATTCCATGAGAATCTCGTTTTGAGTCGTCTTTGACTTTTCTTGACTTTTGAGTCGAGTTTGACTTTTCTTGACTTTTGAGTCGAGTTTGACTTTTCTTGACTTTTGAGTCGAGTTTGACTTTTCTTGACTTTTGAGTCGAGTTTGACTTTCTTGATTTTGGAAACCGTCTTTGACTTTTTCCTTCATAACTCACACAACCCACACTACTCCTTAACCTATTTTCCTACACAAACACAAACCAAACCTTCCTTCCTCTTTAAGAAAACTCAAACCTTGCCTCCTTAGCTTTTTCCGATCTTTGATTCATCATAGTTCATTCGTTCTTTGACGGAATTCACGTAAGTTCGTCTTATTCTTCCCCTCTTAGCTTCCTCTATCCGTATTGGTAATAAAATTACCGTCTTTCTCGCTTTTTAAATTATCCGTCTTTCTCAAGGTGAATATATTCATCTTTTATTACCTAATTGTAGGGGGAGACTACTAGGAAGGCTTAGTAATCGATTAAAGACGCGTAAAGGTAACGGTGAAGGGTTACTCGGTATCACTTACGTGTTTTACATGTTAATATGCTAGAAAATCGTATTAGATTACGATTAGGAAGATTAGGATTCATGCTATGATTAATGAATGATGTTATATGATGAATATTGATGATGTATAATGATTGTTGATGATTATTTGAAGTATATATGAGAATTGGATTGATTTGGCTAAGTGAGCAAAGCTCACGGGTGAAGAGGTGCTCCCAGCCGGTCGACCGGCCGCCGGTCTGACCACCGGCTGGGAACACATTAGTAACATTTTTGGAAAACTTGGTTTTTGTATGATGAGGTGCTCCAGGCCGGCCCACCGGCCACCGGTCCATCCACCGGCCTGGAACACACCGATAAGTATGTTGGATTTTTAGTATGGTGCTCTGAGCCGGTCGACCGGCCGCCGGTCTACCGACCGGCCCAGACCTCTTTTCTCTGTTTTTTGGGTTTTGCCTTGTGTTCTGAGCCGGCCCACCGGCCACCGGTCACTTGCCCGGCCTGCAACACGGCTGTGTTGTTTTCCTTTGACTTTTAAAACTCGTAATTTATAATAGTTCGCATGATCGGTTTATCATATAATTTTACGTAATGTCTTATAATATTCATGTTTTGGATATACGATATCTTATTCGCTTGTATCACCTGTTTCGTGACGGTTTTTCGATATGTTCCCACTTTGAGTCGGTTTTCACAAATGTTACGGGTTGAGCACTATTTT
>JAIUZE010021890.1:0-13701 GCA_022085475.1 Heliosperma pusillum | reverse complement strand
TCAACTCCCAACAACGTCGTCGTATGCCCACTAACACATGCATTTAAGCAGTAGGATACCTCTCCGTTCCGACATTCCAGCCTTACGAACGGGAAGGTAGCCAAGGGAATGAGAAAACAAAGCACAAGACCAAATAGTGCTCAAACCGTAACCTTTGTAAAAACCGACTCAAAGTGGGAACATACCAAAAACCGTCACAAAACATGTGAATAGGGAATCATATAAGTTTAAATATGATAAACATGAGTCAACACATGATGCATAAGCATTAGAACAAGTTTATAAAGCATAAGGAATAAAAACATAGTTCACCTCTCCAAAACAATGTTGTTTGGAAACCAACGAAAACAAGGGTCCACTTCAAACGGTCATAACTAGAGTTCTATACATGGGAATGCAGAAATTCAAAGTGGAGGTGATATCTTATCCTCTTACGGTTCCAACGAGTGGTCACAAGCCCAAAACAAACAAGTAACAAAGGAGATATGATCATTCTACCAAAAAGGGTCAGTGAAATGAAACTGCACAAGTCACGACCGTGACTTGTATTTCACGACCGTGAAATGGGGTTTCACGACCGTGACTTACATCTCACGACCGTGAGATGTGTTACCAAGTCACCCGAGAACCTTCAACATAAATTCAATCCTTTTATTTCCCATTCTCATAATTCATTTCTAATAACTATCAACAATCAATATTCATCATCAACAATCACTCATCAAACAAACCAATCATTTATCCATAAACATAATAACTAAACTTACTTATCGTATTTAAATACGAATCCTAGCATACAAAGCATGTAAAACACGTAAATGATACCGAAGAGTAACCCTTCACCGTTACCTTTTCGCGTCTTTAAACGGTTACTAAGCTTTCCTAGTCTCCACCTACATACAATTAGATAAAAAAGATGAATATCTTTCACCTTGAGAAAGACGGATAATTTAAAAAGCGAGAAAGACGGTAATTTTATTACCAATAGGGATAGAGGAAGATAAGAGGGGAAGAATAAGACGAACTTACGGGAATTTGAGCGAGTAACGAAGGAGTAGCGTTGAATCTAAGACGGATCAAAAATGGAGGCAAGGTTTTCTTTGGTTTTCTTAAGGAAGAAGAAAGAATGAGTTGTGGGGAAAATGAATTAGGTTTAGGGTGAGTATGAGGGAGTATATATAGGAGAAAGTCAACGAAAGTCAAAGACGGCTCGAAAGTCAAGAAAATTCAAAGACGACTTAAAATTCAAGAAAAGTCAAAGACGACTTAAAATTCAAGAAAAGTCAAAGACGACTTAAAATTCAAGAAAAGTCAAACTCGACTCAAAAGTCAAGAAAAGTCAAACTCGACTCAAAAGTCAAGAAAAGTCAAACTCGCCTTAAGACGAGCTTTTTCATGGAATCTCGCAGAAATTCCAAATACGAACTCGGAATTCTAAATTCGACTCGAAACTTAAAAGTTAATTTTAAAACTTAAATCGCTGAAAAGATTTCGTAAAAATATTTCTACTAGAAAAATAGGGTACATTTCCGGGTGTTACAACAAATACTTATATTCATATGCTTAATTATCTAGTATTATTAAGTGTTAATTTAATCATATAACAGTTATATGATTCAAATATATAAATAATATATACTTAAATTTTAAGTAATATTTTACTATTATATCAATATATAATAGATCCCACAATGTCTAGTTAATTAATTTTACAACTCCTTGTAAATATAATTAACTAATTAACTCTGCCTCAAAATATATGCACAACCTCAACTAATTTAGTAAATTAACGATTAATTACTAAATTAAATCTTATTTGATCGTATTAAAATAGACGTAAAATTTATTCAGTCACTTATCGTATAATTGACTAATAAACTTAACCTGAATGAGTTCCTAACTCAATTTCCAATAAATAACTCTCTTAACCAAACATATATCAAATATATATGTAATGAAGTAATTAAACTGTATCGTATACAAATAATTTTTTCTTTGTTTGGGTCTCATCATTTAGGTGTGACCGAAAGGGGTCAGTTGATCACCGCCGTAATACGACAGAAACGTCTAGCTCTAGTCAGCTGATCATTATTGATTTATGTTAATCAACTGACGTGGAGTATCGATATACTAGTCATCCCTCAAATATTCGAAAATGAGATTTATTATACAAATGCACTATTGTGAAGGACACTTAGTCCGACACAACCCTCCCTCCTTATATAAGAAAAATAAGAAGGTCCTTTCCTATTTCAGGTTTAGGAAAGTCCACTTTGGTGTGGAAACCTAGCCTTGTAAAGATTAGGAAAGTGGACAATAATGATGAAGTTTGCTCATCTCCTTTTTAGCAAAGACAGGTTTTGGCCGTGTGGGACCATGACCCGTCTCGGGTCGCACACCGGATGCCAATTTACAATTTCTTTCCCTAGCGAATCAAGTTTCGAATCAAAGTCCCGTACACTTACGGATTTTATTTTATTTTTTTGTGAGGGTAGCGGGCTATGGCCACGTTGATTATGGGTCAAGCCGCATTGGAAAATGCAGGTCGTGTCTACCCATCTTAAAAATTTTCAAACCAAAGTCGGTCTATTGACCCATTTCAAATCTCCAAGTGTTGGATCGACAATCCACTATTAAACTAAAGCTCGATCGACGGCCATTTCAATTTTCAAAATCTCAAAATGTCGTTACGTGAACTATGTGCTATATAAAAAAGATCACATTTGCAGAACATGCTCCAACAGAGGGCTCTGTCGTTCTCGGCTCTAGAGCTCACTATGAAATAGATAGGATGACATCCATAGCAGAAAGCTGGGTAGACGAGCGCTGATTCGTTGAACTGTTTCCAGAACGAAAAATCGGAATTGATAATTATTCCCCCAGCAGAATGCAAGTCTTGTCTTTATTTCATGGAATAACAAGATATTAATTGGGGCCGGAGCAGCAGAAAGCGACAGGCCAGCGAGCTCGAATTACGATATGGGTTTGATTTCGTCATAAACGGACACGTTGGCGCCTAAAGATATGGCTCAAGCCCCTTATGATGAAAACAACGATGTTGTGGGTCGATGACGACGCTATTATGATGAAAACGACAATGTTGTGGGTCGATGACCACCCTATTATGATGAAAATAACGATATTGTGGGTCGATGACCACCCTATTATGATTAAAACAACGATGTTGTGGATCGATGGCCACCATGTTTGAAGAAACAACGATGTTATGGGTCGATGACCAGTATTGCAAAAGTGATGAACGAGGTTGAGGCGTCCAAAACCATATTTCAGGTATGTCTCCTTGTCGTATGGCTGGCGAGCTTATATATGCAGGTCTAATGGACACTAAACGACCCGCGGAATCCTCAGGTCAGTAGACTTGGGGTATAATTTGACTTTTGCCTTGTCCAAGCCTTAGTCAAAGTGGTTGCTCTGTAAATACTCGTATCTGTCGATACATGCATTTATAGAAATCCCGTCAAACACCCGATGATGTTAGGACGACATATATTTCGTATTCGAACTTTTCATTATTTGTGTTCGTTTTACAATGTAAAATGGGCGTCGTCGATGGTTTGTATTTTAAATGAATTTAAAATAGATTTCCGTCTCAAATAGATTCGTTTTTCATTCATTTTAAAAATTGATTTTTCATTTATTTTATTGAAAATAAAATAAACACTTGTTTAAAGCCGTCTTGAAAAGTCAACTTCAAATTATTTGATTTTACCGTCTCATCTTTGTTTTAAAACGATGTTTATAAATGCTAGTTTGCGATGGTCTTTTAAGGTCGTTGTGAAACCGATTTCGGCCAGATTTGATGCGATTTCGATCCGATTTCTTCCACTCCTAGCCCACTCATCAAGTATTACTAGAGACATTTCCTAGGAATTCTATTTTGAGCTAAACAAGCCGAAAACCGAGACCACAAACAACCCTTTCTTCCCCTTTGTGCGGTTCGAACCAACGTCCAAGCTCAAGCCCAAACCCGACTCAAATAACCTACGCATTAACCCTAACCCAACTACCCATCTACCTAACAATATTAGGTACTTTACCCATCAAGCAAACCAACCCAATAAACCCTAAAACTCTCGAAACAGCAGCCCCAATTAAAACTCCGAAAACTTCTACCTATCGATAAAAACCCTACCTTAACCTATCTAAACTCCCTATAAAAACCCACCACCACCACCCTTAACGATATACAGCACTTACCTACATCTTATACACAAGAAACACTCAAAAAACCTAGAAACAAAACCCTAAAAACAACCCTAAACCACTCGTACAAAACAGAGCAGCCCCTGCTCTGTTTTCATGTTCTAGCCGTGAATCAAAGCCACATTTCTCCCAACTCCAGTAACCTATTCAGACGTAGGATATCGGTTTTGATAACTACTCCTTGTCTAGTTTTCAAAACATTTTTGGGATCCAAAAAATGGTTGAGTAACGAAGATTTTATAAGCGTTTACAAAACGTTGCGCGAATCTGTCTTTTACAAAAGTGTTCAATTGTTATCTCGTCGACGACGGCCCCTCAGTTTACACTTTACTATCGACTACGACTCAAGACAACAGTGAAAATTATATGTATTTAGAAGGCTCGTTAATACTTCTCTTTCCTTTTTAATTTCCGTCTTTCTTTGTTGTTCTTCTATTGTTTTAGCGTTCTTTATCATTTTGTATTGTTTTGTTTGTTATTAATTCGTTCTTCCTCGTGTTTTATTTCGTTAAATCGTATTCCGTATGTCATGCTACTGTTTTATAATTCATTAGTGTATGTTCTTTTGCCGTTTTAATCATTATAGTTCTCTAATTTATGTTGTTGAGTCGTTGTTAGTCGTTATTGTTTTGTTTTCAATATGAATAGGTTTAGTTTTGAATATATCAATCGTATGTTGTCTTAATTCCGTCTCACATGTTTATTTTATGTCATATGTTGAGTTTATTGTTATATAGGAGTCATAGATGATCCTAAGTCGTAGTTTAATAGATTTCAATAACATGTCGTATCAAAATCGAGCATGTCTTAGAATCACTCGATCAAGTATTTGACATACTTGATCGAATCGGGTTGATACTCGATCGAGTACAGCGGTACTCGATCGAGTATGTACTCAATCGAGTATCATCCTCTGCTATGTTAATTCAACTCTGTCCCATAATCACTCGACCGAGTACAACTTACTTGATCGAGTAACCTTGATACAGAAGGATCTCTCGTCTTTTTCTTTGTTTTTTTGTCATTCATATGCCGATCCTTGTTTGTTTTAGTCTTGTTCATATTGTATGTGTTATTTACTAACCCCTCATGTGCGTTAATCTTTCTTATGCTAGGAGTAAGAGTGCTCTCTTTCCTTCTCTTTTGTTTGTTTATAACTAGATTAGTTTTAAATGAACTCACATGCTAAACAACTTTGACAAAGTTAATTGCATTAAAACCGACATAGAACTGACGTCACATGTTAGGGTTAAATTGCATTGTTGCATCTCATATGACTCGTTTCAAATAGCCATTCACTTGCTTAGTAGAGACTGTTTTATTATGGGCGGGGTTGGGTGCTTTTAATGAAATTAAATTGACTTCCTAACACGTAACCTCACACGAATACTCTAAAATTGGTTTCTAAATTCCATTAAAAATTTAGTGGTGACTCTTTCAAACGCAAAAAGAATTAAAAAATGTGTTTTAAGAATTAAAACCCGTTTATTTTCGTGGAGCGATTTCCCTCATCCACATATTCCTTCTTCAATATGAAAGTCCATAGACCTTAATTAGACTCCTCTAATTATTTACTAAATTACTTATTAATTTAGTTTATAATGATCTATGTAACATGCATGCAAATATAAAGACATTTATATAAAAGAAGAAATTTCCTCACATTGATATGGAAATTATATGGGCACAACAAGAACTCCTTCTTGTTGTTCTTGAGCTATAAATATGGATGAACACATGAAATCTCCAAACTAGAAGACCTCCTTCAAGTTGCACCAAGATGACACCAAATAATCTACCCTTATTATTAACTAGATAATAAGATAGATGATATACTACTAATATTAGACTATATTACTACACTAGTAATACTTAGGAAATATTAGTATATGAGAGTTATTAGTGAGAGGAAGGTTTTTAGAAGAAGAGTCAAAATTGCACAAAATGAAGTAAGTATAAAATGAACACAAAATGTTCATAATATAGGCCATTTGGCCGGATGTCATAGTCCAAATATGGACTATTATTTTGCTCAATTTTGTCACATGCATTAGAGTGGAGTGTTGTAGTATATATGATGATTATTTCTACTTGTTATGTCACTTTCATAAGTAACTAAATAGTAAAAACAAGAACTAAAATCATCACCTTTGAACTACAACATAACCGGCCCATTTTGGCCTAGTTGGATCCATTTTGATTTTGATATTTGTCTCACAAATACTTATTGATCATATGGTTAATTATCTTGTATAATTAAGTGTTAATTTGATCATATAACAATTATATGACTCAATTAAATAAATAATATGTACTTAACATTTTAAGTAATATTTTACCATTATATCAATATATAATGGGTCCCACAATGCTTAGTTAATTTATTTTACAACTCCTTGTAAATATAATTAACTAATTACCTCTATCTCAAAACCTCAACTAATTTAGTAATTTAACGATTAATTACTAAGTTAAATCTTATTTAATCGTATTAAAATAAGATATAAATTTATTAGTCAATTATCGCATAATTGAAAAATAAGTTTAATCGAATTTGAGTTCTTAACTCAATTTCTAATAATTAACTCTCGTACATATCGAATATATGTAATGTACTAATTAACTGTATCGTATACAAATAATTAGTTACTATTTGGATTTCATCCTTTAGGTGTGACCGAAAGGGATCAGTTGATCACCGCCGTCAAACGACAATAACGTCAAACTCTAGTTAGCCAACCGTTATTGATTTACGTTAATCAACTGACTAATCATATATATAGTCAATAAATATCCCAATTATATTCCTTAATAAGATTTATTATGTGGCGCACTATTGTGGAGGACACCTACTCCAACAATCTCCCACTTGTCTGACACAAGTGTGCGTCACCGATTCTCTTGTCTCTTTATCACATCTCCCACTCAACGCAAGGTGTCTTCCAGGTCGCACTTGCGATTGACAATATCTAGAGTGGTTTTCTCGATAGGGAGAGTAACTGTCTGACCGGAAAATCTACCATAGATCTCTTTCCGAGCGTGGCCACGCATTTACAGTAACTTCTCCTCGAGTGGCCTAAAGATGTTTTTACCCAACGTGGGTGGACAATTCATGTTGATCCATCTACTCTGTATGATGCAGATCACCATGATCCAGAAGAAGTCCATCGGCCTCCTTTTACGGCACGACCTAGAACATCAACCAAAACCAATCGGAAACTGCACCGACTCAGATAGACGGTCGCCAGTCAAAAGAATCGACTTATAGGAATAAGATAGAAGACCCTGCCACGACCAGGCATCAAATAATTGATTTAAGGGTCTCTTCAATGTCACTGTCCGACAGAATGTCATACAGTCTGTCTATGTAAAACGACCATTCCATCTCCATGACCCATGGTGGCGAACCAACCATCGATCGACTTACAATCTAGTCATTTGGAGACGTCACCTCATTGAGTGACTAGGGACAAAATACTAAGTTCGTCCTGTTCACTTGAACTGGGTTCAACCTTTCTTTCAACCAATTCGGATAAACAAAGTATTAAAATTTAGTCAAACTAAATAAAGGAGTTTTTAATGAAACTCTAACAATGAATGCGATTATCAAATATTTGGAAGAATTGATACGCTATCAATAATTTCATATCTTATAATCTTTAGCAATTCTGGTACATATTTCAATCCCCATTGAAGTGACATGACTTTCATGTTCAGCCTGCAAAAAGCATGGCTAATGGATCAGCAATACTTGCATCTTTCCATCGTTCTGATTGCTATTTCTCTTTGTCTACGTAATCTCATATTACATAAAACTTTCTGAGTACGTGTCTAGATTTGAATCGAGACTTAGGACTCTTGGCCTAAATGTAGCTCCCACTGTTTTACCAGTATAATGGGATAGGATATACAGCTATATGAACTATTTCTAGTCCCTCCAATACTGTCGAATCCAAGCTACGTTCATATGCATCATCATATGACGCAATGTACTCCATTTCCGTTGTTAAATCCGCAATGATAAACTGCCTGGAACACTTCCAGCGGATACATGACATTTCTATTTGAAAATGTCACTCCTACTTGGAACCTTTCCAATAGTTATTTTCTGTTTGGAACTCTTCCAACGATAATCTTCTTAAAACCACAGCAACTCTTGATTTCAAATCACTTAGCAGTTTGGAAAATGAGTCTGTGTAAACCCTTACAACGCAACTCATTTAACGCCAAACACATGAACATATCTTTTGTCCTTCGCACGTACTAAGATGTTCTTTCAGTCTATTAAGAAGTTACTCTCACGGGGATTTGATTGGCAAATGATTCCTTCATACTCAAAGCATGCGAAATGTCGGATTGAGTATCCATCACCTCGTATATAATTGATCCCGCAGCGGAAGCAAAAAGGAATCAATTATCATGTGTTCAACTTCCTTGAACTAGTCAAAGATCTTATCAATATAAGAATTTTGCCTCAACACTAATATCCTTTTAGATTTATCTCCATAAATCCAGATATCTAAAAGATGTATTCTACTTTTCCAAAATCTTTCATCATCTAAAATGATCAATATGTCTCCACATATAAGACTGATGCACACCACATTACTCCCACTAAACTTCATGTATAAACATAATTCCTCGAGATATCGAGAAATAATTTGCAACATGATTGACACACTAATTCCAACTCTTTTGTGCTTACTTAAGACATACTCTTAAGCTTGCAAATTAACTTAGGATAGTTAGGATCTACGAACCCACAGGTGAATATAAAATATACTACCTGTTCTAGAATCGTATTCAAGAAGGTGGTTCTCGAGATCCAGTTGGCATCATACTATTATGATATGCTTTAATCGCTAAGTATATTCGAATGGATCAAAGAATTAAGGTTGGTGCAAAACTCTTTGTCAACCAAGTTATCTTTGAAAACATTTTAATGTTCATCCATGCAAATTTCGATCTTAAAAATCAATTTACATTGAAGAGGTCGTACTTCTTCTCGTATAAAATTTACCAGGTCACATACCTGACCATCATGCATGGAGTCCATTACGAATCGTATGACTCTAAGCCATATCAAAAAGTTGGGACTAAAAACACAGTCTTTTATACGTCGCATATTAGAATTCATCACTATAAAGGAGCGATAAAATTCCACCTAACCTCCTAGGTTCCGAAGAAACAACTACTGAACAAGCAATGAGGAAAACGTTTTCCGGACCTTATGCTCAGTTTGTGGCTCTTGAAACATTTTCTCCCACTCTGTCTTATCAAGAAATAATCATATTTTTATTGAAAGACAGCATCACGAGTCACAAACGCTTTGTTCTCGTGGTCAATGTGGGATTATAGAGCACTTGTTTCGTTCAAATAACTTATAAATTAGGTACGCTACCTACCCATATCGTATATGGAAAGAAATCAGACTGTTTTAAATGTGTTTTAATATGGTGGGAAAAGAAATAGCAGACAAAAATATTAAGATCCCAAGGTTAGTCAAATGGCTCATTTTGACTTGATAAGACAAAACCATACGTATAAATAAGGTTCTGTTCTCTATTAACAACACTTATCTAATAATGTGGTTATCGAAGGTCACTTGTGAAAATCCCTTTCAACAATACTTTTGGTGAAAATCAAAGTCAATACTTAGATATTTATGGTTACGATTTAGTCGTAAGTCCTTGATCTAATGCTCTAGTGGTTAACTACTTCTCATTGAAGCTCTTTGAACTTGTCAAAGATTTCTCTTAGCACCTCATTAAGTAGAATCAAACATAATATCTACTTAAATCGTCGGTAAATAAGTGAAGTAATCATTACCATCTCTGGTTGTGTTTGTTATTGGACCACACATATTCTAATGTAATAGGGCCAATAACTCACTAGTTCGATTTCCTTTTAAATAAAAAGGGCATGAATCATCTTGCCTTGAATACAAGATTCGCACGCACCATAAGATTCAAAATCAGATGGTTAGGGATAGTTGTTTAATACTAACCTCTTAATGTGCTACACAATCCAGAATTAAGATTAGACATAGGTCACCAATTTTTTTTTTTTTTTTGAGCTTTTACAATCTATATGACAAGTAATTATTACTAGTTTAGATCAAGAATATATTTACCTTTGATTGGTATGGGATAACCATTGACCAAGTATAGGCATATTAAGATACAACGTTTGTTCTATTCACAAAAATGAAACACTTGTGTCGTACACAAAAGTGGATACTATATTCTTTATTTAGAGGTTATGTACATAATAACGTTTATTAAAGTATACCTCTAAATCCAAAACTAGCTTGATCACATTATAACTTTTATATGTCTCTATAGAAATAAAACTACAATAGTTATATTTCCCTTGTAGGTCGACATTTAATTATGGTTAGTCGTCACACGAATCATTATTATATGTATTGAATACATTGATGAAAACCATAATGGATATCTAATACCCAAAAATATTTGCATTTAGCAAAATAAATGTCGATCATATAGATATTATGGGTGAAATATTACACCCAATTTCTAACTTTTTAGAAAACTTTGGGAAGATTCTTTTCTTGTGTCCTACACTGTAAAATAGAATCGTCAAAAGTTGGGTTCGACACCTTGCTTGGGTTTTGACTTTACTATTCAAAATAGTCTTGCCTTTTTTCCCTTGCCTTGTGCCAAACTCGTGCCAACCTACTCTTGAACCTCGTCTTAACAATTAAGAATATAAACATCATTCATAGTGCTCCCACTCACTTTCATGAATCTCTACTTAGACAAGTATATTGGAATTATTGTGAAGACTATTCTTCATTTCATTCATGGTTTTACCTTCAACAGGATAAACTTTTCATGAAGTGATTACGGTATTTGGTTGTTCACGATTTCAAATAAATCGATTAACCTAGTCATCCCAACTGTTTTGGCCTCTTTTGAGGTAAGCCTCGATGAGGAGCATTATGACGACATACCAAAATACAAACATTTTCTTTGGAGCAAAAATTTGATGTACCATTGTTATAAGAAGGCGTCACTAAATATTCAAAAACGCTTTTGACTAAGTGTGACTTATTCATTTACTCTTCATAAGAGACATTTTCAATGGTGAATATGAGGATCAAAAGATAAAATTCATTTTGTCTTTAGCTACGGTGGTTTAAACGAAGATCGCAATCAATATACTACCATATAAAAATAATGGAAACGTTTTCCACGATTGAACAGATTTATAAGTTCATAGAAGAAAAATAATTGTCATTGCGCGAATAAAAATAAATATCAACGGAAAATAAACATTCATTGCTTATATATTTTTACTTGTAAAACAATTTTAACAAGTCACTCATATAATGACCTCTCACTAAATTATATAAGTGATTCCAAGACCCATATTTAGACAAAAATAGTCATCGCATGCTACCTTTATCTAAAAATGGTAAGTCATTACTTGACTAATTCTACACTTAGAACTCTTGGTTGACGGATTTCAAATAAATCCATCTCCTAGTCCCAAGATAACGCTTATCTCGTTGAGTCCAATCCAATTTTGGCTTGTGATCGCATCACCCTACTTACCCGAGGTAAAAAAGGGACCCACGAGCGTGGTAGCCCTAATGAACACGGGGTTCATAGGTGTTACTAATTGGTAAGGCTAAATCTCAATTTTTTTAAGTTATGTGAGAGGTCTTGTCAATTTTGTTATTAATTCCCTATAAGCGAACTAAGTCGGTGAATTGTGAATAACGTTGAATGGACAATAACGGTAAATAAAATGCATGTGTGACGATTTTGGCATGAGCGAAAATAAAGCAAGCAATCAAGCAACAATAAAATCCTAGTATGGCCACCTAGCTAATCAAAATTAACTAGATAGTTAAAAATTCGGAAACCAACTCCTTGGTCCCTTGCCTCTTCACTTGGAACACCTTCCAAAATGGCACCGTCTTGAAGGAGTCACCGGTCTTCATAAAAAATAATTACAAATATAGAAATATACAAATTCCTATTATACATTTATTCTATAAAATAAAATTATTAAATTATACAAACCGGCGATACGAGATCGCAATAAACTTACAATCAAAACGTTATTCCCTTACATTACGGGTAATAACGATAAAAATTAACTAGGCCATACTAAGTACAAAATTTGCATAAATTATTAAATAAATGACATTCATTCATTCAACCATAAATAAAATAAATTGCTGCAAAATTCATGCCAAAATCGTCCTAAGTTCAATTCATGCACATTGTAGCTCGATTTCTTCCGGGATTTATTGATTTTTAACCATTAAAAATCATCATCAACTTTTAAATCTCATTTAAATTCAAACTAATTAACTAAACCGATTTAGAACTCAAAATTAGTCACTACTAATTTTGTTGGTCAATAATTAGATTGATTTCATTTCATTTGCTAAATATTACGGTTTAATCATAACAATTATGAAATAAAACCAAAATAAAATATAAACATCATAAAATTTGAAACCAAAAATTTTGTACATTCTGGAACAATTCCAGAACTATAAAAATAAAAAACATTTGCTCAAAAAATTTAAAATAATTTTATGAACAAATAGCTTTGTATTTAATGGTTTTATCAAATAAAAACATTATATATAGTAAAACAGTGAAAAAAATAATGAAATTTCACCAAGAGTATCAACATCAGAATGTAAAATGTACAAACAATTTTCAAGACCAGAAATGTACGTTTCAATTTTATGAACATTATAATCTCATATTATCGACTTTTATCGTATAAAAATCAATAAACATGCAATACATAAGTAAAAGTCACGAAATTTTACATACAATATGTAAGACATTCGTTTGAGATCATATTAATTTCAATGGCCATAATCAACAGCAACTATTTTTTTGTTAACTTTTTAACTCATAAAATGCTGTTACTCGGTTACACGCCACAAATCAAAATAAAACAAATTATATCCCTAAATCACTAAATTTAACCACAAACATTTTGAGGTCAGTAGGTATACATGCACAAAAAAATTTTCGTCAGAATCATATTTTAACTCAAAATCTTTGAATTATTAGTTATCTTATAACTTTAATAAAAATGTCCAAAATGAACATGCATGCTACCAGCTAGCTCTGATACCAATTGAAAGTCCATAGACCTTAATTAGACTCCTCTAATTATTTACTAAATTACTTATTAATTTAGTTTATAATGATCTATGTAACATGCAAGCAAATATAAAGACATTTATATAAAAGAAGAAATTTCCTCACATTGATATGGAAATTATATGGGCACAACAAGAACTCCTTCTTGTTTTTCTTGAGCTATAAATATGGATGAACACAAGAAATCTCCAAACAAGAAGACCTCCTTCAAGTTGCACCAAGATTAACCCAAATAATCTACCCTTATTATTAACTAGATAATAAGATAGATATAATACTACTATTATTATGACTATATTACTACACTAGTAAT
>JAIUZE010021885.1:0-29933 GCA_022085475.1 Heliosperma pusillum | reverse complement strand
GCTGAGACGAATTAAATGTTAATTCGTAATTGAATATAAACTGTTATATCTAATTAATGTATATAATGTAATTATTTAATAAGATTAAATAATGTAAGCTTAAATGAATTAAAATGTTAATTCGTAATTAAATATAAAATGTTATATTTAATTAACAAATTATAAATATACGATATTTATAATTGACGTATATATTATACGATATTGTCATAATAAATGATGTCAACTTATTAATATGTGACAACATAAATGACAATAATATTATATACAAATATTATACATTAAATAAATAAAAGAGGGAAGACTCCTATCTTAACTCTAATTACCAAAAACAAGTAGAAGAAAAAGAGGGACTCTCCTACCTCTACTACACTACCTACTTGCACGGTTTTGAGGAGAGGAGAAGAGTATTGTATAAACTCTTCTTCTCTACATAATCATCATACAATTACTTTCACAAAAATGATCAGTAATTTTTGTACTCTTTCTAACACAAGAAAAAGGCATATCTCAGAGCATCTTGGGTGCAACACTTAGGAGAATATCGATCTCGATATTTGTTCTTAGGCCATATTGCTAGGACCAAAGGTTGATTCTAATCTTTATGCTTTTTGTTTATGACTCGTATTTCATATATTATAATTTCGTTATAATCCTTAAAATTCATGTATGAAATATACCGATATTTCCCACAATGAATCAGTCCACGCGACTGAATAATGACGGGTCCAACTTTTCGGACTGGGAGGCGGCATTACGGAATGCAGCCATTGCTGACGGCAAGCTCTAGTACTTCACTGAGCCAATACCGCCAAACCCAGGCCCAAATACGAGAGCTAACGAGTCACTTGCTTATAGTGACTTCTTTATGGAAGCGGGTGCGATAAAGAACGTACTCATCTTTGCAATGGAAGCCAATTTTCAATGACGCTTCATTGCCCAAGGTGCAAATAAGATTTTCACCACGCTTGATGCGTGTCGTTATACACCAAAAATAAAAGCCTAAGTCTACTAACTAAGAAGATAGCGGAAGTAGGGTCGATCTCCACAGGGAGGAAACTAACTAACTATAATCTAAATCTGCCAGTCACAAACTAGGGGGTTTTGAAAAGGTTTTAACTAAACTAAATAAGATTTAAAGGAAGAGAAATAAAGGTAGAAATTAATATGAAATAAATCAGATAAAGGAGAATATACTAGGATTCGGTCCACTGCAATATCGGCATCTACGGGTCAACTAAGTCAGTCAATCTATCAATGAGAAGGGCAATGGTTTTCTCCTCTCGGTCTCAAACCACCCTAGGGATTTTCCTAATTAACTCTCGTCCTCTTAGGAGTCACCTATCAATTATAAGCAAGCCTTTCCCTTCCAATCTCTCGATCCAGGTCGGGGTTAACTACCTAGCTAGTCTCCTGCGTGCACTCATTCGACTAACCTCAATTAAATTGCTTAGATTGATTCTCATATTCAAGACTAACTAAAACAATCTATCCTAACATGCCTCTACTACTGTTTCCCTCATCCCAACATACAAGGGAATTCGCTACTCATGTTATTAACGATGCTAATAAAGACGATTGAACATATGACATTAGACATAATAAAATCGTAATTAACAAGCATAAAAACAGTAACACAGCAATTAAGAGAAGTAAACAGTAATCAAGACTAAAATAAAGATTAAGAATAAAGGAGAGAAAGAGTTTACAATCTTAGCGATCCGGCTTAAAGAATAAATCCACGTCGATAACCCGAATGTAAACTAAAGATTAAAAAGTTCAGAAACAAAAGTTTTATGCTAAGTGTCTGCTAATGATCGATGGTAACAGAATCTCCCTAATGACGTAAATAAGAGTCTTATATAATGCAAAACACGACTCTAAACCCTAATTAGACTACGGACTTAAGGCCCGTGATAAGTTCCACCCGATCGAGGGAAAATACCCTTCGATCGAGGCTTTTATTCAAGGAAATCAGTCGATCGAGGACTTCTTCCACTCGATCGACCAACTTGTCAATAGCTACCACTCGATCGAGCAAAGGTATAGCTCGATCGAGGTCTTTCTTCCTTCAACTATCCTCGATCGACCAAAGGTATAGTCGATCGAGGTCTTCTGGCATGGCACATAGAGTTAGTCATGGCTTTGGACTTGATTGTGAGCGGTTTCACGCTTCCCCATGGAAGAGCTTTTGTTCCGTTCCTTCCATTCTCCTAAATGCATGCAAAGTGGACTAATTCGGCTCGGTTTCTGCTACTACGCAGCTTGTACCTACAAAATAGTAATGAAAGTACAAAGTAGCCAAATAGGGGCATATAGTGACATAGTATCACCTAAATGACATATAAATGCGTGCATAAATGGACTAAAAAGTCTATATAAAATACACGCATCAAACTTCCCCAAACCAAACCTTCGCTCGTCCTCAAGCAAACTAAATGCAGCTATATGGAACTAAATGAACCTAGAGGAATGGAGTAAGTCTCAGAGCTAGCTACAAGTCAATGTTAAACCATTCAATGCACTCATTCAATCGCTAAAAAGCTTAATACGAAAGCGAACGAATTTATACAATCTTGGAAATAAATTAGACTTTCGACCTTGCAAGACTCAACCAAATTCGGACTCTCACGGGTCACTCTTCTCTCAACAAGCAAATGGTAAGTAAATATGTATAAGAGAGAGAGAATAAAATATAGTCACTCACCTAGACTACGACCGACACAACATGCATTGCTAACTAACATGAAAGATGATTCAAGCACCGTACACACGCATAACCACCGTTCAAGGACTATCACGTGCCGAACATTTGCAAAAATATGGATATGTGAGGCTAATTGGTAAGAAGGGGCAAAACAATTAATGGAAATGTGAGGGTAAATAGCCAAGCTAGTTCCTAACAAAACCGCAATAGAACTCGTTCCATTTTTCCAACTATCAAAATCTAAGCTCGATGCCTTAACATATCTAGGCATAAACAACACAAATCCCATGAAACACCTCGACAAATAAAGATAGGCATAGGAGGTGTAAATAACAAATTTCAGCCAATTATTTTTCTCATTATATTTTTTCATTTTTTTCATTTTCATTTTCTTTTCTTGGCTGATCAAGGAAAACCTCTCGATCGAGTGAAATAAGTCACTCGATCGAGGCAACATACAATAATATCTGCTCGACCAAGCTAAAATCTACTCGATCGAGGCACAACTAAACACTTCTCTTCTTTTTCTCACAAAAAACCCGCTCCAATCAATGAAGACGAGCCAAAAACTGACACAACGGTAAAATATACCTCGACTACTAAACGAGCTCGGCAAAGGTAGGCTCAGTTTAGGATGTAGTTAAGGGCAACAGGCAGATATGGCTTTATGTGGAGTTAGGCCATGTTCTTTTGGACTTAAACCCAGCCCCTTTAAGTTCAGTTCAGCTCCTATAAGTTCAGTTCAGCTCCTATAAGTTCAGTTATGTTCAGTTCAGCTCCTATAAGTTCAGTTCAGCTCCTATAAGTTCAGTTCAGCTCCTATAAGTTCAGTTCAGTTCAGCTCCTATAAGTTCAGTTCAGTTCAGTTCAGCTCTTATAAGTTCAGTTCAGAAAAATTCAATTCTTACAAATTAAGTTCAGAAAAGTTATACGGAATATATTATTTATGAAAACCGATATAAAAACATTTGACATTAATTAGTGGAATGACATTTGATCAATTGAAAAAAAGGTGGGTGTTAAAAAATATGCCCCGAATGTCACAAAAGTATCAAATGTCTATTATTGTTTTATACATTCACACTCCATAATTTTATAAGGATGCATACTCTGGGAATACCTATTATACAACATGACGTGAATATTCAAGGAACAGTAGATTTGGGCATGTTTGATGATAAGCGGAAAAAAACCATGTTAAAGGTACGAAACAAGATAGTAAAAAACATTTGGCGAGGCAATAGATTCGTTGTTACGAGTGATAGTGAAGATAAAGAAGAAAGTGATGAGGAAGATGATGATATGGAAATAGATGGTTAGAAACGATGTAATATGTGATTTTTTTTTTATCGTAATGTAAACGTAGTAATCTATTTGAACAAACCAATGTACATAAATCGGAATTATGTTATTATCTTACCTTATGTTTTAGAGTATACTTTTTTTTATGACAGTCATTTCCAAAAGATAAAGATACAGATAAAGATGATGTCAACGTAGTAATCTATTTGAACAAACCAATGTATATAAATTGGAATTATGTTATTATCTTACCTTATGTAATAAAGTTCAGTTTAGTAAATTTTAGATTCTATAAATCTATTCAATTAAGTAAAATTAAGTTCAGAAAAGTTCAGATCCTATAAGTTTTAGTTCAGGTCAGTTCAGTTTCAGCTCCTATAAGTTCAGTCAGCTCTTATAATTCAGGTCAGTTCAGATCCTATAAGTTCAGTTTCGTTCAGCTTAGGGGTGATAATGAGACGAGACAGCTCGCGAGCAGCTCGAGATCGGCTCGGTCAAAGCTCGGTCAAAGCTCGGCTCGTGCGGGCTCGACTCGGACTCGAACTCGGCTCGAGAGCTTAACGAGTCAAGCCGAGCAAACACTAGCTCGGCCCGAAAAGCTCGCAAGCAGCTCGAACATGTGTAATTATATAAGATATTGCTCTTATTTTATAAAAATATTTTATCACGGTTATACATCTGTATTACATATATCAAATGTCTCATTTTTTTGCCAAATATTTTTACATATAAACTTTGCGCATTGTTATTGAAAGTATCGGAAGAAGAAAAAAAATCAGAAAATCAACAAATATATAGGCTCGATTTGAGCTCGAGTTTGGCTCGAGCTCGCGTTAAAGCTCGCAAGCTTTTTAACGAGCACATTTTTCTCAAGCTCGGGTAAGCTCGAGATCGGCTCGAGCTCGAGTTTTAGTTTTCGAGCACAAGCCGAGCAAGGCCAAGCTCGGGCTCGGCTCGGCTCGTTAGCCCCCTAGTTCAGCTCCTATAGTTCAGTTCAGCTCATATAAGTTCAGTTCAGTTCAGTTCAGCTCCAATAAGTTTATGTTCAGCTCCTATAAGTTCAGTTTAGCTCCTATTCAGCCAAAGAACAGGGCCTAATGGGGTAAAATGAGGAAAAAGGAGATGCAAATATTCTCAAAACACGTAATACCGACCACAAACCCAATGCGTGCAGGCAATAAGAAATCAAAGTTCATATACAAGCAAATGACACGAGATGTGGGGAGTAACTACTCTCATTCCTAGATGAACTGGTCATAGATGTCACCAGTTATAGGCTCTAAAACTCAGAAAATATAAGTAGTTTGCCAAAATGTTGAGTCAAGTCTAATAGTCAAATTTAAATTCCAAGACAAAATTCAATAGTTCACTACTTCGATTTTACTAAGTAAGTCAAGAATGGTGCAAGGAATAGCATAAAATAGACTTGTAGTGCAATTTCATCATGAACAAGACTCCAATCCGACTCGACTATATGCAAAAATAAACGTGATATTTTTGATTTTTTCAAATTTTTTCTAATTAACATGAATTGTAAACGTGAATGCAATACAAATGCAAATGCAGACGCAAAAGGATGTAAAACACCTCCCCAAACCAAAACAGACAATGTCCTCATTGGCTATAGCACAACAACATATAAGGGGAAAGGGAAAAAAACAACCTAATTCATGTTCCTAAGGAATGAAATATAAACTAGGAATGGAGAAATTAAACGAACAGAAGAACTTACAAAACGAAGCTTCCCCAAACCAGCATCAAACTGGGGAGCTAACATCACCTTCTCCCATCAGTCTCCTCCGTCTCCACCCTATACGTCGGGTCCCTCTCCTCCTCCCGAGCTAGCCTTCTAGCTGCCAACTCCGCGCGCTCCCTCATGGCCCTCTGTGCCGGCGTCTCATCCTCTTCCTCTCCAGAAGAAGAGCAAGAAGAAGATGGTGAAGGATACCCACCCTCTGGGTATCTGTAGAACGAGGGATGAGGCCATCCATCTGGAATAGGACGTCCTCTGCGGATATGGTCCTCATAGATAGGGAACAAGGCCAAGGCCTGATCCCGTTGCATCTGTGCTATATCCCTGCGCATCTCAAGTAGCAAAGCATCACGACGCCCTTGGTCCATGACCTCTGGCGCCTCAAACAGGGGAGGACAAACAAAGTTAGCCGGAAAAACCGACTCAGGAAGGGGAGTGGTGACAGGTGGGGGCGTGACAGTGGTCGGCCCAGCCTGTTGAGAACCCGACGGCTCTCCAACATCCCTCTGCGGGGAAGCTCTCTTCCTCTTCTTAGTGGAAGAGGAAGATGTAGTAGTGAAAGGTAGATGGTAAACAGGGGGAAGGGGTTTCACCCTTCTCACAGTAGTGAGAGGTGAAAGAGAAGGCAATGTAGGGCAAGGTAAGACAACGGATGTGGAACCACATATCTTCCACACCCGACGCTCAGAGCCCGTCATCCAAGTAAACCCGACCATGACAGGTATATCTAAATCAACGCCAGGTCCTAAGCGTTGGTGAGTCCTAGGGAAGTCTGAATAAAGGTGGCGGCCAATCTTACTGACCAGACCGCCACAGACTTTGGCGCTAGACACCCTAGACTCTAAGTTCTTCCAATGAAGAGCCACTAAGTAAGGACAAACGGGGTACCGCTATCAACGTTCAGGTATCCCGCAAAAATGGCTAACTCAGTGTTGTTGATGTTGTTGGGTTCTGGCCTAGCAAAAATCGACTCTCCTAAAAGTCGCAGAAAATAGCGCAGCGAGGGGTGGTGAACGTGGGCCACCCTACGAGTGTTGTAGGGTGTGTGAGAAAGGGCGGTCCAGACTTGGGTCAACAGCTTCCTAGGAGCTGCCAAAAGACCGTCACTCGAAAGACCCAAAACCTCCCCAAACCAAGCTAAAGTCCACGAATGCGACTCATTAAAGAGTAGGAAATGAATGCAAGCGCTAGACGGTGAGGTAACATACATATCGGTCTCAAAAGTATAAGAACTGAAAAACTCAAGCGTAGGTACGCGATATGTATACTCCCTCATCGAGGCCAAACCCGACATCCCTATCCCGTTAAGTAATAAACAAACATCGCTAAATAAACCTAGCTCCTCTAGGTCGGGATGGTGCAAAAAATGACTCAAATGGATAGGGGAGTTAAGTAAATAAGACAACCGTTTCCGGTGAATACTAGAAACGAATTGTACCGCCCTAATCCGTGGTAGCGGCTCGAGAGACTCCACGATAGATGGCTGACTAGCAGCCTTAAGAGCTTTTGGTGGTGCCAATCCTCGAGAAGTGGCCAGCTTATGCGCGGCTAGCTGGCTGGTGGTCAACGCCTTCTTGTCAGGAGCAAGTGAAGAACTAGAAGGCGGAGCGACCTCAGTAGCGGTCGCTGGAACAACGGTCTCAGCAGTGACCGTAACAGTAGTTGGAGCCTCAGTATGCTCCGTGGAGACTGTTTCAGTAGCAGTCTCGGGAACCGTGACAATAGTATCGGTCACAACAGTGGCGGGAATCGCTTCAGTCGTCGTCTCAGCGACAACCTCGGGAATCGCGGACTTACTTGGGACTGAACTTGATGCCATAGCTACAAAGAAATCAACAAGAACCAATCAATAACATCTAAATTACTAGATTAATCCTATAATCAATATCTAACCCTAATTGAATCGGGAAAGGGGAAGGGATTACGCATTAACTAGTAACATAGGAAAGAGATGCTTACTTGTTGATGATTACCCAAAAAAAATAGCAATTAATCGGTCGAATTCGAGTAAGTCGAATTAGCAAACCCTAATTTCACGAAACTTCAAATAAATCGAAATTGGAGGTGACTAAGAGAGGGCTTTTCAATCAATTGCAAAAGTAAGGTATTGGGGCAAATGTAATTGGTAATTAATTTGGGTATTATCACTAATTGCAGGTAAGAAAGTGCAGGAAAATCGAGAGATTGAAGAACAAGGGAGAATTGGGATCGAGTAGAATGAAAGAAGATCGAAGACTTCCCTTTTATAGGTGAGTTAGTTCAGTCGATCGAGTAGAAATTCCACTCGATCGAGAACTTTTGTCAGACAGAACAGCTCGATCGAGCAGTTCTGACTTACTCAATCGAGTGGTTTCTTTTCTTGATCTTCAGGTTACTCGATCGTTTTGAAATCTCCTCGAACGCTTTGAATTCTCCTCGATCGAGGTCCTTTTCTTCCACAATTCTCTCGATCGAGTGACAGTTTACTCGATCGATTGGTTTTCCTTGTTGCACAGCCTTTGACTTTCAGCAGTTGATTTCCGCTTCAGTTTCCTGCAAAGACGATACAAAACGATACCCAAAGAATACCAAAAATTGTCTAACAGGAAAAATAAATTGTTTATCTAAACTACTGATTATAACCTAACGTCTAATCTATGTAAATAGTCTAATTGTCTAATTGTCTAATGAAAACGCAATAAATTGTTATTTACAAATTGCACGGGGTTGCAAACCCGGCTAACAACCACGCAGTTTTGTGACAAAGCCACCCTCGGGCCTTTGACTTGCGGAATTACCCTCAGCTGCGGTAATTTCCGACATACGATAATGTCTTGGAGTCTAGGTCCACTTCTGAATCACTCGAGTACATGCGAGCTCCTTTGTCCTTCTTGGACTTCTTCTTGATACCGTCACGCGGACATGGCTCTCCCTTCTTTAGCTCCAATGCTGCCGCTCTATTATCTGTAAGGAAGCACAAAACAGCATGTTCCTCCAATTCGCTTACAAGCTGGGGCGGAGGTGTTACGGTAGAAATGGGAATATCACAAACAGGAGCTATAGGCTCGATAGGAACCGAAGCTTTGTCATGCGTGAATAAATCAGGTGTGATATCAGCTAAAGGAAGCGCGTGACATGGTGAAACAAGCATAGGACCCTTACTAGCATGAGACTGAGTGAAAACTAGGTTCTCCCCACCTATCTGAAAAGTCAACGTCCGTAACCCAACATCAATAACCGCTTGCGCAGTATGCAAGAACGGTCTTCCCAAAATGATGGGAGTGTGAGAATCCTCAGGTATTTCTAATACTATGAAATCGACCGGGATAAATAACCTCCCTATTTGCACAGGAACATCCTCTATGACTCCTAGAGGTCGAGACAAGGTCCTATCTGCCATTTATACCGTCATGTTGGTACACTGAAGCTTGGTGAAGCCTAACTGTTTGGCTAAAGACAAAGGTAAGACGCTAACACTAGCTCCTAGGTCACATAACGCGTTATCTATAAGATAGGTACCTATATGACACGGTATGGAAAAGCTACATGGGTCGGATAGTTTAGGTGGGCTCTTGTTTTGGAGGAACGCGGAGCATTCCTCGGTCAAAGCTACAGTCTCTACAGTATCGACTGACCTCTTACGTAAAAGAATTTCACGCATAAATTTCAGGTAAGAGGGTACCTTTAATAGGAGATCCGCAAAAGGAACATTCACTTTAAGATCGCGCACAATGTCAGCGAACCGAGCAAATTCCTTCTCGACCTTAGCCTTCTTCAACCGACCAGGAAACGGAACTGGAATGTCAGGTGATCCACGTTGCATATCCTTGACAATCGCATTGTTAATCATCCGCTTGCTTAACCCCTTCGATCGAGCTTCTCGCTCATTAGGACCCATCGATCGAGTATCAATGTCACTCGATCGAGGATTATCAGAACTTAAACTGCTCGATCGAGCAGTATTATCAGTCACCATACTCGATCGAGCAACTGAATCTTTTCGATCGACCAAATGTTTTTCTGATTCCCTCGATCGACCAACTGAAACCTCTCGATCGAGTACTTTCTCCTTCAATTCATTCGATCGACTAACAATAACCTCTCGATCGATTACATTATCAGCAACAGCCTTCGCAATATTGGGATGCGCACCAGAACTATCAGCAACTGTACCAGCAGGATTGCCATAAGCGAGACCGCTTCGCAGAGTGATCATGTTCAGCGTCTCCTTGTTCTTGTCGGTCTGAGATGGTAATTGGCCAGGTTGCCTAGTCGATCTAGCTCCCGCCAATTGAGCAATCTGCGACTCCAAAAGCTTAATGGTAGCATTCGTTGCTTGATCAGATTTGCTCAATTGGATAGCTAAAGCTTGTATCATCGACTTTAGCTCCCCAACTTCTGAAATTCCTCCAGATGAGGAACTAGCTTGCTGTGAAGACTGGATTTTTTGGAATCCTTGCTTGTGCGGCGGTTGATACGTCGGCTGCTGTGGTGGAGGAGTAGGATTTAGGACATTCTGGCTTGTCCATCTCAAATTGGGATGGATATTCCCTTGATTGTAGTACCCACCCCCTTGACGGTATTGTTGAAAGGAACAGACTTGCTCCTTTTCTGCAAAACAATCTACAGCCGTGTGACCAGTTTCGCCACACCTTTCACAAGTAATCACTTCATCCCGCTGCAGCAAATGAACCGTCTGCTGGTTATCTGCAGCTTGCTTCTCCCATTTGTCAAGTCTGGCATTTAGTTTATCAAATTTTGCATCCAGACCTTCAGAATCAACACTAGCTATCGTCCGTGTACCACTTTGCGGATTACCATATTCAGCACAATGGGTTGCCATCTCCTCTATCAGTTTCCAACCCTTATCATCATCTATCTCCTTCTGGAATCTCCCGTTTGACGCGGCATCTAAATAGCTCGATGATCATCATACAACCCGTTGTAAAACTGGTTACATAGAAACCACTGTTCGAACCCATGGTGAGGAACAGACCTCACTAGCGTCTTAAATCGATCCCAGGACTCATAGAGATTTTCATGAACCGTTTGCTTGAAATTCGTAATCTGACCCCTCAAAGCATTTGTCCTCTGCGGTGGAAAATACTTCTTGTAGAAAGCCAGTGCGAGTGTGGTCCAATCGGTAATACCCAGTTCCTCTCTATTCAAGTTCTTCAACCAGTCTTTGGCATTGTCGGTAAGGGAAAAAGGAAACAAGAACTCCTTGATCTTGTCGGCTGTCACCCCTTTAGAAACCGGAATAGAAGAACAATAATCAGCAAAGGTCTCCATAAGCTTCCTCGGATCTTCCCCAGCCACACCCCTATACTTATCCTGCTGGACAAGCTTGATATAAGACGGACGAAGATCGAAAGAAGTTCCATCTTCGTCCGTTGTAAGTTTGAATCCCTGGGGTATACATGCAGCGGTGGGCTCAGAGTGACTACAATGTTAGGCATCTTTGCTGGAATGGTAGTCTCAACAGTCGAATCTTCCTCGAAAATGAAACTGTCGAAGACGGATTCAGAAGTACTCAAGTCTTCCTCCTGAACAGTCTTATCTAACCCTCTCTTTCTGCGTAAGAAGGTTCTTTCAGGCTCCGGATCAGCTTCCACTAATTCGAGCCTTTGGGACCTGCGCATACACAACTATAGAGAGAAAAATAAGAACAGTCTTAAGGAATTAGAAATTCCTTAAGACGACACAGAAATAAATAAACAGAAAATTAAATTGCCTCCCCGGCAACGGCGCCAAAATTTGATGCGTGTCGTTATACACCAAAAATAAAAGCCTAAGTCTACTAACTAAGAAGATAGCGGAAGTAGGGTCGATCTCCACAGGGAGGAAACTAACTAACTGTAATCTAAATCTGCCAGTCACAAACTAGGGGGTTTTGAAAAGGTTTTAACTAAACTAAATAAGATTTAAAGGAAGAGAAATAAAGGTAGAAATTAATATGAAATAAATCAGATAAAGGAGAATATACTAGGATTCGGTCCACTGCAATATCGGCATCTACGGGTCAACTAAGTCAGTCAATCTATCAATGAGAAGGGCAATGGTTTTCTCCTCTCGGTCTCAAACCACCCTAGGGATTTTCCTAATTAACTCTCGTCCTCTTAGGAGTCACCTATCAATTCTAAGCAAGCCTTTCCCTTCCAATCTCTCGATCCAGGTCGGGGTAAAGAATAAATCCACGTCGATAACCCGAATGTAAACTAAAGATTAAAAAGTTCAGAAACAAAAGTTTTATGCTAAGTGTCTGCTAATGATCGATGGTAACAGAATCTCCCTAATGACGTAAATAAGAGTCTTATATAATGCAAAACACGACTCTAAACCCTAATTAGACTACGGACTTAAGGCCCGTGATAAGTTCCACCCGATCGAGGGAAAATACCCTTCGATCGAGGCTTTTATTCAAGGAAATCAGTCGATCGAGGACTTCTTCCACTCGATCGACCAACTTGTCAATAGCTACCACTCGATCGAGCAAAGGTATAGCTCGATCGAGGTCTTTCTTCCTTCAACTATCCTCGATCGACCAAAGGTATAGTCGATCGAGGTCTTCTGGCATGGCACATAGAGTTAGTCATGGCTTTGGACTTGATTGTGAGCGGTTTCACGCTTCCCCATGGAAGAGCTTCTGTTCCGTTCCTTCCATTCTCCTAAATGCATGCAAAGTGGACTGTTTCGGCTCGGTTTCTGCTACTACGCAGCTTGTACCTACAAAATAGTAATGAAAGTACAAAGTAGCCAAATAGGGGCATATAGTGACATAGTATCACCTAAATGACATATAAATGCGTGCATATATGGACTAAAAAGTCTATATAAAATACATGCATCAACGCTCACTAATGAATTCTCAAAAGCACCGAGAATCGTTACTTATGAGCATACCTGTCGCTTCTTTGAGGCGAAACTCCAGAAGGGCCAACCGGTTAGCCCAAACATTCTTGATATGATTGAGAATGTCGAGAAACTGGAGGTACTTGATTGCAAAATCAGTGAGAGCATAGTCATTGACCGTATACTTCATTCACTTCATAATGGTTTTGTCCTATTCAGGGCAAATTACTACATGAATGACATGAGGAAAAGTCCTCATGAGCTACACTCACTTCTCGTACAGACCGAGAAGGATGTGAAATTAAGTGGGAGCATGAAGCAAGATGTTCTCATGATTTCCAACAAGTACAAAGGTAAGGGCAAGGCTCACGGCGACCTAAATGTAGGGAAGCCAAAGTTTAAGAAGTCAGGAAAGGGTAAGAGTGGGCCTGGTGAGACTAGTAGCTCACAAGGCAAGGCAAAGAGTAAGGACAGTGACATTGAGTGCCACCAGTGCCACAAGACTGGGCATTGGAGGAGGAACTGTCCCGTGTACCGTGAGGACATAAAAGCAAGCCGCGTCACTCCTGTTGGTATGTCATCTTATATTCATATGATTGAGATTAACCATGAAAGTTTCGGAACTTGGGTACTTGATACAGGTTGTGGTTCTCATCTATGTAATCATTTGCAAGGCCTAAAAAACATCACACCTCTCGCAAAGGGTGATGTGGACCTGCGAGTCGGGAATGGAGCAAAAGTTGCTGCAGTCTCAATGGGAACATATGTAATCCAACTCCCGAGTGGATTTGAGTTGTATTTATATTACTGTTACTATGTACCCAGTTTATCTAAGAACATTATTTCTGTTTCCGTGCTTGATAAAGACGATTTTTTCATTTTCAATAAAAGACAATAGCTGTATTTTCTCTTCGAATGAAATGGTTTATGGCAAAGCAGTTTCCATGAATGGCATTTATATCTTAGATCAAACCACAGACATATTACATGTGAATAATAAGAAAGTAAAGGTTGGTGACAAAGATCAAACTTATCTATGGCACTTTTGTATGGGACACATAAATGAAAAACGTGTAAAGAAGCTCATTGAGAATAGGACTATCTCCCCATTTGATTACAAATCATTTGACACGTGTGAATCATGTCTTATCGGCAAAATGACTCGAATTTCCTTCAAAGGTGTTGAAATGCGTGCTAATGACCTATTAGTACTCATACATACTGATGTATGTGGACCTATGTCAATCAACGCAAGAGACGGCTATAGATATTTTATCACTTTCACGGATGATTTGAGTAGATACGGATATGTCTACTTAATGAAGCATAAAAGTGAGTCCTTTAAACAGTTTAAGGAGTTCCAGAATAAGGTTGAGAACCAACTGGGAAGAAAGATTAAACCACTTCGATCAGATCGTGGTGGCGAATATCTTTCAAATGAGTTTGATCAACACCTTAAAGATTGTGGCATAATATTACAGTTAACTCCACCTGGAACAACTCAATTAAATGGTGTGTCCGAACGGAGAAATCGAACATTACTTGATATGGTTCGATCCATGATGAGTCACACGGTAGTACCTGATTCACTATGGGGTTTTGCTCTTTTGTCAGCTGATCTTATACTTAACCGAAGTCCGTCTAAAGCTGTAGACAAGACTCCATATGAGATTTGGAAGGGAACGGTCCCTAACTTATCCTTTATTCGGGTTTGGGGCTACGAGGCTTATATCAAGTGGAGACACGAGGATAAGCTCGGCCCGCGATCGGCAAGACATACTTTATTGGTTATCCAAAAGGAATTTATGGTCATTACTTCTATTCGCCTACCGAACATCGAGTTTTTGTTGCGGCTAGTGCGAAGTTCTTAGAGAAAGAGTTTCTCGAGAACAAGTCAAGTAATAGAACCTTCGATCTGTCGGAGATTCAAGAACCAACAACCGAGCAACCGATGGAGAAAGATGTTCCTTCAACTTCTGCTACGGTTAATACTCCTCAGGAACCTAGGAGGTCGGGTACAGTCTCCATTCCTCTAGACAGATACATTGGTATGGTCGAGGAGAATGATAGAGATGACATTTTGCTCCTAGAGAGTCACGAACCCGTTACCTATAAAGGTGCCATGACCTGTTCCGACTCTAAGCTATGGCTTGAAGCCATGTAATCCGAGATGGACTCCATGTATGAGAATGACGTATGGGATCTTGTTGATTTGCCTGATAAGGAACGACCTCTTCAGTGCAAATGGCTTTATAAGATAAAGCATTCTGTAGAAGGACAACCAGACACCTACAAGGCACGGCTAGTGGCAAAAAGTTTCACTCAAGTGCAAGGATTACATTATGATAAAATCTTTGAACCCGTAGTTATGTTGCGTTCCATTCGGATAATCTTAGCGATTGCCGCTTTTCATGACTATGAAATTTGGCAAATGGATGTGAAAACCGCCTTCTTAAACGGTTATTTGGAGGAGGAATTGTACATGGTACAACCCGAAGGTTTCATTGATCCTAAAAATCCTAAGAAAGTTTGCAAGCTTAAGCGTTCCATTTATGGACTTAAGCAAGGTTCTCGGATTTGGAATCATCGTTTCGACCAGGTGATAAAAGAGAATGGTTTCACTCGATCGGTCGAGGAACCATGCTTATATGTCAAGCCGAGTGGGAGTAAGATTGTCTTCTTGATATTGTATGTCGATGACATACTCTTGATTGGGAATGACATGCCTCTCTTATCTTCGGTAAAAGTATGGTTAAAGAACCATTTCCAGATGAAAGATCTGGGTGAGGCACAACGCATATTGGGGATCCGTATCTATAGAGATAGATCACGACGGATGTTATCACTCAGTCCGGAGTCTTATATAGATAAGATTCTTGAAAGGTTCAGCATGACCAACTCCAAGAAGGGGTACCTTCCAATGACTTCTGGGATGCATTTGAGTAAAACTCAGGCACCCAAGACATCGAAAGAGGTCGAGCGCATGAGTCGTGTTCCTTATGCATCAGCCATAGGATCGATCATGTATGCCATGATATGCACACGTCCAGACGTGGCATATGCATTGAGTATGACGAGTCGGTACCAAGGCAATCCAGGTGAAACACACTGGATGGCTGTTAAAAATATCTTTAAGTACTTACGAAGTACTAAGGATTGGGTATTGACTTATGGAGGAGATACTAAGCTATGAGCAATCGGTTACGCGGATGCTAGCTTCCAAACGGATCGAGATGACTCGAAATCTCAGTCTGGATTCGTCTTTACTCTTAATGGCGCTGCGGTCAGTTGAAAAAGTTCCAAACAAAGTGTTATAGCAGATTGTACAACTGAGTCCGAGTACTATGCCGCTTCGGAAGCTGCAAAGGAAGTTATATAGATGCGTCAGTTCTTACAAGGACTAACCATAGTTCCTAGTTCGAATGACCCAATCACCATCTATTGCGATAATAGAGGTGCCATCTTCCAAGCTAAGGAGCCTAAGTCTAGCAACAAGTCTAGACATTTACTTCGGAAGGCTCACATGATCCGAGATTACGTGGAGCAAAAGGAGATAGTAATAGACAAGATTGCTTCGGATGACAACATCGCGGACCCTCTCACTAAACCGTTAAAATATGATAAGCATGAAGGGCACATTATTTCCATGGGAATTAAACGTGTTCCTCAGTTGTAGTAGTTGTTTATATGGATTAGATAAATGTATCTTTTTCATATACTATTCATAACATCATCGTATTGTTTCATATTTTGTTTTTCATGTGGATTGTACAACAACATTGAACGCCACAAAGTGAACTGAATTACATTATATTTGTTTGGTCCGTAATCGCCCAAATGAGCTGATAACTCTGGCAATTATATTGTGAAGTTGATTAATGGTGGGTTCAACGAGCCATAAGTCAAACGGTTGACTGATCGATCACAAATACGAGTTATAAAGATACCTCATAAGACATCGTGACAACGTTATGGAGTCCTAAATGTGTAAGAACATTCGGTACCAGGTCGTGGCTAGGACGTCCATAGTGTTCCTAGAGTCGATTCTTTTGACTATCGACTGTGTCTTGAGATTAAGGCAGTTTTTGGGTGACTTTGGTTTCTTTCTCTTGGTCGACCGTAACAGGAGGCTAAGCAGATTTTTACTGGGTCATTTCATACTGTGCTTGTATCTGCAGGATTCGAGTTGAAGAAAATATCCAGCCTTTATCAGGTTTTGTTACTTCTCAGGGCCACTCGAGGAGTTGTAACTGAAATGCATGGCCATGCTCGAATAATGATTCGTTTATCACTTAAGTTACTCTCTAGTCGGGAAAACCACTCTTGATATTGATCACTTGTAAAATACGACCTTTGTGAATACGGACTTTGCAAATTGTTTTACATTGAGTGGGAGAAATTTTGGATATGAGAATCGGTTATCGCACATACACTTGTAAGGACAAGTGGGAGATTGTTGGAGCTAGTGTCCTCCACAGTTAGTGTGATAACGTGTATAAATCTCTTACAGGGTATACTTAGTATTCTTATCATTTGATTAACGTTTATCGATAACGGTTGGCTTGCTAGAAGTTTGACGTTATTGTCATTTTAATGGCGGTGATCAACTGGTCCCTAAAAGTCACACCTAAAGGATGTGTTTGAGAGATATGATTATATGAAAATATAATCATATTGATGCCTTATATGACTAAAAGGTTAGTCGATGTATATGACTAAAAGGTTAGTCAATGTAATGATGATACGATTATTTAATACGATTAAATAATATTAGCTGAGACGAATTAAATGTTAATTCGTAATTGAATATAAATTGTTATATCTAATTGATGTATATAATGTAATTATTTAATAATGTAAGCTTAAACGAATTAAATGTTAATTCGTAATTAAATATAAACTGTTATATTTAATTAGCAAATTATAAATATACGATATTTATAGTTGAAGTATATATTATACGATATTGTCATAATAAATGATGTTAGACCGGTATTAATAAATCGACTACAAGATGTTGTATGGACTTATTAATATGTGACAACATAAATGACAATAATAATACATACACATATTATACATTAAATAAATAAAAAGAGTCCTCTCTTGACTCCACTACCGAAAAACAAGTAGAGTAAAAAGAGGGAAGACTCCTCCCCTTACTCTACCTCTACTTGGACGGCTAAAATAGAGAGGAGATGAGTTTGATATAAACTCATTCTCTACACTTCTCATGATCACAATTACTTTCACAAAAATTATCAGTAATTTTTGGTGTTCATTCTAGCACAAGCAAAGGCATTTCTCAGAGCATCTTGGGTGCAAAAATTAGAAGAATATCGATCTCGATATTTGTTCTTAGGCCATATTGCTAGGACCAAAGGTTGATTCTAATCTTTATGCTTTTCGTTTATGACTCGTATTTCATATATTATAATTTCGTTATAATCCTTAAATTTCATGTTGAAATATACCGATATTTCTCACATCTAAACCACTTCTCAAGTTTCGAAATTGCTTCATTGTTGAGAAAAGAATGTGTTAAATCTGTTTTGATTTTTAAGTCATTCTCTAACGATCATGTTGAAGCATGATACTTATTCATTTATTTTTTAATAATTTAATCTATTTAACTTGATTTAAGTATAATTAGTATACTACTATTAATGTTTATATTGTTATAAAAATTAAGAGTATTCTGATATTAATTGTATATGACACGATTTTTTTCTAGAGAAAATAATTCTATGTACTCCAAAATTTTTAAATTTTAACTCATTTTTATTCCTTTTGCTATCTTTCAATTAATGTTTAGTTTTTTTCCCAGTATTAATGAGATATAAATAATTACTAATTTGTTTGTTTTTTCCAAATATATACACATTAAAATCTGGAAATAATTACATTGCCCACTTGATTTTTTAATTGTTGATTAATGTTTTTACGTCATTATTATTTCAGAAATAAACATAAATAAATCAGAAGTGTTAAGAGTGAGGAGAGAGAGTAATTAAATCTTTTTCTTTGGACGTGGGGCTCGCTTACCCTTTACTTTTCCTGAATTTCTGCAGCCAATCAGAAACATTGAAATGTTTCTGCTTTAGTATATAGTAGATTGGACAACTCTTCCATAGACACACTAATTTAACAACTTTTTGGATAATCTAACACAAGTATATTTTATATTGATAATTTACATATGTCATAATATAGTACTCCGTATGTCATATGATACTCACTTATCAAAATAAATTTGAAACATAAAGAAAATTAAATGTTAATTTTGGGCGTTTCTCCTTTACCTCCCCTAACTGGTGGTGATTTAAATAGTGATTTCCATTCAAGTTGGTTTTCATCCACAAGAGTTACAAGTCGATCATTCCATTGAGAAATGAAGTAACAAATAACTAAAAGGAAGTTGGGAAAGTGTCACGAAGACTAACAAAGCAAATTCTCATTGAAGATTATTTTTTAAAAAAAAAAAAACTTATAATCAATTAAAATAAGAGCAAGTGGAAATGTGTGTTGTGAAAGATCATTTTTAAAAGAGTTTTCCGACATGGAACTCCTTTTTTCGAAATTTTAATGTTACCCCTAAACTTAGTAAATAGTACATAAAATAACCGAACTACTAAAAATTAAGTCTTAAAATACCTAAATTTAACAAAGAAAATATGTTTATGATTGACTAAACAATATTTATGTTAATGGCATGCCAAATTATTGTCAAAAGATCAACAAAAAATGCATAATACAAACGTTTAAAAGAGGCCGATTATTTCATCTTGCTTGGATATTTTGAAATATTTTCATTAAGTTTAGGGGTAACATGTAGATTTCGAAAAATGGAGGGATACAATGTAGAATTCGAAAAAACACAGGTGTACCATGTAGAAAAATCCTTTTAAAAAAGTGGTCATAAGTAAGATTTGTTGAACAAATAAAGCAAATATTTAAAAAATAGTTTGTACTAATAATTTTACATATTGAAACATTAATTACTCACCAATACATGTCCATCAGAAGTTGAAGTTGGGAATTGTAAAGGATTAGGTGGAAGTTTATAGCTCAACAGTTTAATAAAACAAAGCATAAAAACAAAAAATTGGAACCATAATCAATGTATAGTAGATCTTCTACCTTCTATTTAGTGGTTAAACAATGCTTAATGTTATTATGAAACAGTGAAACATATAAAACACATAAAAAAAAAAAGAATTGTATGTCGGTTTTTCTTAAACAATGCTGTCAATGAAGGACAATCATGCTTACATAGAATAAAAGATAAATTGTGCAGTAATATAGTACTCTCTTAGCATTTACTAATATAGCTCTTTTGTTGTACATTCGACTTTCCAAAAATATGTACCATTAGTATAGTTGTAAATAAAGTCCGCAATTTTTACAAAATTAGACAAGTCGATGCGGTTATATTTGATACGAAAAAATTAAAAGGCAAACATATATATGCTAAGAGCAGGGCCTGATAGAATGACAGTTCATAGTCTATACATCTATGGTACTTCTGACTTTTCAAAATTATGTACCATCACTATAATAATAAACACAAATTCTCATTTGTGACGGTCATTATCCGTCACAAGCTTGTGACGGGTCGAATCCCTCTCACAAGTTTGAAAGTGGGAGGACAAGTGGGAAATCATTGGTTTTCCACTTGCCCTTTCACTTGCAAGCTTGTGAGAGAGATTTGATTCGTCACAAGCTTGTGAAGGATAGACACAAGCAAGACTAATTGAATAATAAATTATGTGTAATGTGTAATGTGGAGTTCATAATAATATTATGTACCATCAATATAATAATAATAATAATGATATAATAATAGTACTCCCTTTCATCCACACCAAAGGTAACATTGGACTTTTCACATTTGTCGAGGCGCGTTTTGCATCGTGAATATGTTTAATTACACATTTTTAAAAATTATAATAATTTGATATTCTTAATGTATTCATGATGATGAATTAAACAAGATCTCACATGACTATATTTTTCTTATATATTAGGACTAATACCAAAGATTCTCCACACCCATGAATAATGCCAAAAGCCCAATGTTACCTTTGGCGTGGATGGGAGGAACCTGCTATTCGACGTCGATAAATTAATAAATAACGTCGACAAAAGATAATGAACTACCTAAAACGCCCCTCCTTCTAACTTTTCCTTTTATAAATCCCAACACCACCTCTTTTGATATAATTCCCAAAACAGAAAACCGCTGACCAAAAACTTAAAAACCGTTTTTGAAATATATTTTTTCCGTCATCATCGTTTCACTTCCAACACCACCGCTTCAATTCCGACAATTCCGCTACCAAGTTCAACGATTCGACAATGTAAGTGCTCTTACTTGATTTTTTTTTTGTAATTTGTTAGTAGATTTAGATTTATCGTAGTTTTAATTATTGTTAGAACGGTATAGATTGATCCCCCGAACCTTAGCCAATGTATGACGGAAAAAATGAAAAAAAAAAAAAAAAAGGTCGAGTTGATCTGGCCGTGGAACATCACGTCCAGACCTAGGTCCAGGCGTGACGGTTTCACATCCAGACCTAGGTTTGAGCGTGACTGTTTCACGTCTGGACCTACGTCTGGACGTGAAACCGTCACGCCCAAACCTAGGTCTGGACGTGAAGCCGTCATGCCTGGACTTAGGTCTGGACGTGATTGTTACACGCCCAGATCCAATCGACCCATATTGTTTTAAAAAAGAATTCTCGTCTTTCCGCACGTTAAATTTGTCGTTATTGTTTTAAAAAAAATATAATTTCCGTCTTTTCGTAAGCTAAATTCGTCGGTGTTAATCGTCAAAATTCCGTGAGCTAATTTCGTCTTTTATAAATATTAATTATTTTCTCCGGAAAGACAGAATTTTTTTTTAACAATAATGACCTTATTTACGTTACGGAAATTAATTTAATAATTATAAAAGACGTAAAGGTAATACCGTTGTTATTGTTAAAAAAAACTTCTTGTCTTTCCGGAGAATAATGTTGTCGCTATTGTTGAAAAAAGATATAATTTCCGTCATTCCGTATCTTTCCGTAAGCTAATAGTATTGTTTAAAAAAGATATAATTTCCGTCATTCCGCTATTGTTTAAAAAAGAAATTAAATATCGTTAAAATCAATTAATATATGTATATCCCCTAATTTTAATTTTTATTTGTGATCAGATGGCCGGTAAAGGAAAGGGGTTATTTACTAGTCGAGTTAAAAACCGAGATGTCACCGCATCAGCACGTGGTCGGAAGACAGGCCCGATTGTGAGTGAGGTAGCTCCGGTAGTTGGAGAGGTAGTATTCATTCGTGGAATGACGATGACTTTGCGGAGGCGGATCGAGTTGGTAGTGCGGGTTCCGATCGAGATAGAGAGCAGGATGTTGTGGAGGAGGTGGAAGTTGAGCAAGATGGGTCGCATTAGTCTTGTGGCTCATGCTTGAAGGTAATACAGGTGGAGAAGGGTCGTTGGGGACGGGGTTCGGAAGATAGTTCTAGTAGCGTAGTGGCCCCAAAGAAAAAGAAGTCGGGCAAGGACACCTCTTGGATCATTACAGATCCTATCCCTAGTGGACCGGTGGTACCTCATATTATTCCTAGCTTTGGAGGTCACATTGCCCACAAATTGTGGGACACTGCTAAAAAGGGTGGACGTCCAGTATTGACGGGTTACCACCGATTCGATAAGATGAAGGTGTTGAATAAATGGAAACTACCTAAAGGACTTATGGGGATTATCGATAATACTGGTCTTTCGCACCTTCGTGGGTGTATGGATGAGCACTTGAACATGCCTCTTATTTCTTCTTTCCTTGAGAGGTGACAACCAGACACCAACAGTTTTCACATACCATTCGGAGAGATTACCATACTTCTTCACGATGTTTCACAGATCTTAGGTATCCGAGTGGATGGTAATGTTTGTAAGGTGGAGAACGGTGACAGTAATTTGGTTGATCCTCTTTTCTTTGTTTGTGGCTACTTTGGGAGGCCATCGGCTTAGCAGATAAAGTTGCCAATGAGTGGCAAGAAGACCCCTGTTTACAGGGGTGGAGGTATTTTGGTGGAGGCGGTTAATGAGGTGGCTATTATCGGTGCTGATGATGAGCATGCGCAAGGATTTATGGCTGTATTGTTGGGGTCGACTCTTTTTGTTGACAATTCTGGGATAGGATACGTCCACAGTTGTTTCCTTTGTTGGGTGATACCGAGAGTATAAAGTCCTACGCTTGGGGGGGGGGGGGCGGTACACTGGCATATATGTATCGACAGTTGGGGTTGTCTTCACGTCCAGATATGAGGACTAGTGCTGGTTGCTTGTCCTTGTTGCAAGCTTGGATCTTTGAGTATTTTCCTATCTTTCAACCCGGACCACCCGCGGTTACTGAGCCCAGTCAGCCTAGGGCCTACTGTTGGAATCACGTTGGTCCTTTTCCTCAGAATGAGAAGAAGTTGTTGGAGTATCGGGGTATTCTAAACGGTCTTACCGCTGCTTCTGTTACGTGGGAGCCGTATGGTCCCCGTCAGCATGAGTGTTATTCTCGTACCCTTTTCTCTAGTTGTGTACGGTTTATGGACATTGTCGAACCGTACCAACGTGATCGTTGTTTACGACAGTTTGGGTACAAGCAGATGATTCCTGGGCCCATTGTTCTGGTGAAAGCCCATCGTCCATCTTTGGGATTAGGGTATGACGTGGAAGTAGGTCCGCTAGCATATCATCTATGGGAGAATTGGGAGGATCATCGAGTCCACCTTTCCGAAAGATCGACCCCTGTTTCTTTCCAGGGGGAGACTAAACGAGGCTACGAGATGTGGTTTCCGGGTGTATCTCACTCGCTCATTATTGATCCTGATCATCTAGATGCCCCATACCACATGACGATGTCGTTGTCAACGTTGAGGTAAATTATTTTTAAGTGTTTAGTTTGTAAATGTGTTCTTTTACGGAATCTTTCTATTAATATGAATCTAATACTCTTACCTTCAATTAATTTAACTTTTTTTATATTGTAGACTGCAAATGCTGTACTCGACCAGTTTGCTGCTGCTCAGAGAATAGAAGATGACGCGGAACAACTTCAGTTCTTTCGTCGCATGACGAAGGATGTAGGCCAACTTATTGATCATCGTTTAAGTAGAAGAAAGCCAAGAAAAGGCCCTACACACGGCAATCGAGTTCAGCGTGAGTTCGATGGGCATTATGATGGCTGATGTGATCGTTATACACCAAAAATAAAACCTAAGTCTACTAACTAAGAAGATAGCGGAAGTAGGGTCGATCTCCACAGGGAGGAAACTAATTAACTGAAATTTAAATCTGTCAGTAACAATCTGGGGGTTTTGAAATTGTTTTAACTAACTAAATAAGATTAAAGGAAGATAAGTAAAAGATAGAAATAAATAAGAAATAAATCAGATAAGAGAGAAATATGCTAGGATTCGGTCTACTGCAGTGTCAGCATCTATGGGTCAACTAAGTCAGTCAATCTTATTAATGAGAAGAGCAATGGTTTTCTCCTCTCGGTCTCAAACCGCCCTAGGGATTTTCCTAATTAACTCTCGTCCTCTTAGGAGTCACCTATCAATTCTAAGCAAGCCTTCCCTTCCAATCTCTCGATCCAGGTCGGGGTTAACTACCTAGCCTAGTCTCCTGCGTATACTCATTCGACTAAACCTCAATTAAATTGCTTAGACTGATTCTCATATTCAAGACTAACTAAACTAATCTATCCTAACATGCCTCTACTACAGTTTCCCTCATCCCAACATACAAGAGAATTAGCTACTCATGCTATTAACTATGCTAACAAAGACGATTGAACATATGACGATAGACATAATAAAATCGCAATTAATAAGCATAGACAATAACGCAGCAATAATTAGGAAGAGAAACAGTAATTAAGACTAAAGATTAAGAGTGAAAGAGAAAAGAAGAAGTTTACAATCTTAGCAAATCCGGCGTAAAGAACAAATCCTACGTCGATAAACCCGAATGCAAACCAAAGATAAAGTTCAGAAACTAAAGAAAGATTAATGCTAATTACTGAATTTAAAACTGAATAATAGTTGCTGCCTAACTAATGACGTAAATAAGAGTCATATATAGTGTCTAACACGACTCTTAACCTAATTAACCTTATGGACTTAAAGCCCGTGATAGGATCTACTCGATCGAGGGAAATAACCACTCGATCGAGGCTTTTATTCATGGAAATCAGTCGATCGAGCATTTCATCTACTCGATCGACCAACTGGTAAACGGCTTCTACTCGATCGACCAACAGGTAAACGGCTTCTACTCGATCGAGCAAAGGATGTAGCTCGATCGAGGTCTTCTGGCTTCAACTCACCTCGATCGACCAAATGCGTACTCGATCGAGGTCTTCTGGCATAGTACATAGTAAGAGTCATGACTTTTGGGCTTGATGATGAATGGTTTCACGCTTCCCAAGGCAAGAGCTCCTGTCCCGATTCTTCCATTCTCCTAAGTGCATGCAAAGTGGACTGCTTTGACTCGGTTTCTGCTACTATGCAGCTTGTACCTACAAAATGGTAATGAAAGTACAAAGTAGCCAAATAGGGGCATATGATGATATAATATCACCCAAATAAGATAGAAATGCGTGCATAAATGGACTAAAAAGTCTATATAAAATACACGCATCAAACTTCCCCAAACCAAATCTTTGCTTGTCCTCAAGCAAACTAAATGCAACTAAATGGAACAAAATAAACCTAAGGGAATGGAGTAAGTCTCAGAGCTAGCCACAAGTCAATATTAAACCATTCAATGCACTCATTCAATCGCTACAAAGCTTAATACGAAAGTGAACGAATTTATACAATCTTGGAAATAAACCTTTAGACTTTCGACCTTGCAAGACTCAACCAAATTCGGACTCTCACGGGTCACTCTTCTCTCAACAAGCAAATGGTAAGTAAATATGTATAAGAAAGAGAGAAGAAAATATAGTCACTCACCTAGACTACGACCGACACAACATGCATTGCTAACTAATATGAAAGATGATTCAAGCACCGTACACACGCATAACCACCGTTCAAGGACAATCACGTGCCGAACATTTGCAAAAATATGGATATGTGAGGCTAATTGGTAAGAAGGGGCAAAACAAATAATGGAAATGTGAGGGTAAATAGCCAAGCTAGTTCCTAACAAAACCGCAATAGAACTCGTTCCATTCTTCCAATCATCAAAAGTTAAGCTCGATGCCTTAACAAATATAGGCATAAACAACACAAATCCCAAATAACACCTCAACTAAATAATGATAAGCACAAGAGGTGTAAACAACAAAAAGTTCAGCCAATTATTTTTTCAATCTATTTTTTCATTTTTTCTTTCTTTTCTTTTCTTTTTCTTTTTTTCTTTCTTGGCTGACTGAGGAAAACACTCGATCGAGCAGAACATGTCACTCGATCGAGGCACATAAACACCAAATCTGCTCGATCGAGCTAAACAAAGTACTCGATCGAGACATTATTCTCACATCTCTTCTTTTTCTCGCAAATACCCACTCCAATCAATGAAAACGAGTCAAAAACTGACACAACGGTAAAATATACCTCGACTACAAACTAGCTCGGCAAGGGTAGGCTCAGTTTGGAATGTAGTTAAGGGCAACAGGCAGATATGGCTTTATGTGGAGTTAATGGGGTAAAATGAGGAAAAGGGAGATGCAACTATTCTCAAAACACGTAATACCGACCACAAACCCAATGCGTGCAGGCAATAAGAAATCAAAATTCATATACAAGCAAATGACACGAGATGTGGGGAGTAACTACTCTCATTAGATGAACTGGTCATGGATGTCACCAGTTATAGGCTCTAAAATCTCAGAAAATATAAGTAGTTTGCCAAAAATGATAAGTCAAGTCTAATAATCAAATTTAAATTCCAAGACAAAATTCAACAGTTCACTATTTCGATTTCACTAAGTAATTCAAGAAAGGTGCTAAGAATAGCACAAAATAGACTTGTAGTGCAATTTCATCATGAACAAGGCTCCAATCCGACTCAACTAAATGCAAAAATAAACGTGATATTTTTGATTTTTTCAAATTTTCTAATTAACATGAATGTAAACGTGAATGCAATACAAATGCAAATGCAGACGCAAAAGGATGTAAAACACTTCCCCAAACCAAAACAGACAATGTCCTCATTGGCTATAGCACAAAAGCATATAAGGGAAAAGGAGAAAGCAACCTAATACATGTTCCTAAGGGAATGAAATATATGTAGGGAATGAAAGAAAAAACAGAAGAACTTACAAAACAGAAGCTTCCCCAAACCAGCATCAAACTGGAGGTCGATCGAGCAAAAATTCCACTCGATCGAGCAACTTGTCCAGGCATTACCGCTCGATCGAGTAACTCTGTTTTCCTCGATCGAGCACTTTCGCAAATGCACAGCTTCCGGTTTTGAGCAATTGTTTTCCGCTTCTTCTCCTGCAAAACCGATGCCAACCGATACCAGAAAATACCAAAAATTGTCCAATAGGAAATATAAATTGTCTATCTAAACTACAGATTATCATGTAGTAGTCTAATTGTCTAATTGAAAACGCGATAGATTGTTTTTACAAGTTGCACGGGGTTGCAAACCCGGCTACCAACCAAATAGTTTCATGAGAAGGCCACCGTTTGGCCTTTGACTTGCGGAAGTACCCTCAGCTGCGGTAAGTTCCGTCTTCTTCCTCCACACGTACGATGGTTTCCTGGAGTCTAGCTCCACCTCGGAATCACTTGCGTACATGCGAGCTCCTTTGCCCCTCTTGGACTTCTTCTTCTTGACGTCGTCACGCGAACCGGGTTTTCCCTTTTCCAGCTCCAATGCTACTGATTTACTACCTGTAATGCAACACACAACAGCATGTTCCTCCAATTTGCTCCCAAGCTGGGGCGGAGGTGTTACGGTAGCAATGGGGATATCACAGATAGGAGCTATAGGTTCGATAGGAATGGAAGCTTTGTCATACGTGAATAAATCAGGTGTGATATCGGATAAGGGAAGTGCGTAGCATGGTGACACAAGCATGCATCGATTCAAGATGCTAGTGAGGTCTGTCCCTCACCATGGGTTCGAACAGTGGTTTTTGTGTAACCAGTTCTATAACGGATTATATGATGATCATCGAGCCATTCTAGATGCCGCGTCAAACGGGAGGTTCCAGAAGGAAATAGATGATGATAAGGGTTGGAAACTAATTGAGGAGATGGCAACCCATTGCTCAACCGCCTCATGCATGCTCAACCGCCTCCATGCATGCTCAACCGCAGATAGGTCTCGTCGAGTTGCCTTCTTTGGACATCCTCTAGGGTTCTCAATCACCACTGGCTAATCCACATCCTCCTTCTCGGGATGTAGCTGGGAGTAAAGAGCGTCATACATGGACGACCTCACACTCGGATCACAATCACGAATTTCATCAAATAAATTTTCAAGTTGATTGTCGTCAGTGGACGACATTGCTTCATTTACATCGTACTCCAACTTCCTCCAAAACTCATGTAACACATCAAGTGGGACTCGAGAACCACGATTCGATAGACGATGTAGTGCACAAGCACATAACAAACCATATGTGTGCTTGAGGACACACCCACAATCATGTTCTAGACGATCTTCAGTCATCTTGGCGCCCCATTCAAATTCTTCTCGTACAGCAATGATGACTTTCTTGGAGAGTTTACAACTTAATCTCGAGAATAACCGAGCATTTCTCGTGAGTTGTTTCGATCTTGACAACTCTAACAAGTGACGGATCTCCACGTGTTGTGTTTCCATCAAAGAATGAAAACGACTCCAAATGCTATCGAATACGAGTTTGGCACTATTCAACCCCTTCTTCAAATTTGCATGGGCCGAATCAACTGAGGAGGCAGTAGTATACCCGAAATGTGTCAATATGTTTGTTCTAAATTTGCACCATTTCTCATGGTGTGGCATCCAAGTACTCTGAATATAAGCACCTACCGCGGCCACGACTTACACAATTTCTCCCAAGCCACATCGAACTCATCTCGAGTCCTCGCCTCCAAAACCTTCGCAAAGAACTTAGAGCTTATGAACTTAGCCCAAATATTCGTCATGTGTGATGTTAAGTGCCTTCGTCTCCACGACGGCATATATATGCCAAAGACAGAACAAGTGAGAGGAATTCGGGAAAACAACGGGAATCGCATTTGTCAACCCTTTCTCGAAATCAGTAACAATAACATTGGGTTGAACGTCGTCATTGAGAATAGCCTTTAAATGCCGTAAAATCCAAGTGTATCCTTTCTCGGACTCCTTCATCACAAAAGCTTATGCGATGACAAAAGTCCTCCCAACTGGTGTGACCCCAACCATCTCAACAAGCGGAAGACCATAACTATTCGTCTTGTATGTGGAATTTATGATGACCACATAATAGTATGAACGAAACATCTTGACGGCCTCCGGATGAGCCATGAACACGTAAGTCTAAAGTCGTGTCACCTTAATCAAAGTAAACCTAATTCACAACTAACTAATAGTCAGCGGTAAGCAAGGTATCGAATCCACAGGGAGGCGGTAGTATTCTAATCTGTTAAACTAGGTTTGTCTCTAAAGTAACAATTTCGGGGTTTGAATTGTGGTTTCTAAACTAAAAGCAATCAATAATAATAACTAATAGCAAACAATAGTAACTAATAATAAACAATAACAACTAATAATAAAAGGTTGAAAACAATAAGATTAAAAGTCTAGGGTCTCACGTTCACTAGGATTATTATTCAGGGATAGGGATGAGTTCAACTATCATGTAATAATGTTATCTAAGGTCACAAGATCGGTCGATTCAATTATGCCCTTTAGATCTACAATTTAACATGCGATCGCTATCATTAAACGAGTTCTATTCAATTATCGTAGCCTATCTTAGTCTTAAATCGGTCGGTGCAATCCTAATTCGCGAGACTAGTTAATTAATCCTGGCCAGTAATCAAACAACTAGAATTAAAACGAAAATCAAACGATAACCATTGTTGGACCAATTTCATAGTTTTGATAATGACATGTGTTTACGTAATAATATGTTTTACTCGATATATCATATACGTGTAATTGTGTGCTTTAGTCTTATTATAGCTAGCAACAATTATGAGAAGAAAGATCAAAGTTAGACATAACTTTGATAAAGACTGTGAGACAAAGTTATAACAACTTCAGGAATAACTTTGGAAGTGAACATGGAAGTTATAACTAACCAGGCATAACTTTAAAGAAAATCGCTTCAATCAAGATCTACATAAAACAACA
>JAIUZE010021884.1:0-16182 GCA_022085475.1 Heliosperma pusillum | reverse complement strand
CGTATTGGTCTTCATGTGTAGGATCTTCTATGAATCTTAGAGGGAGATGCAAGCCGGCTAAGGTTGATAGAGTTTGGATTACCGGTTGTTAACTGATTCACATGATTACGTGTTGATTAGGGTTTGAGTGTATCATGGCCATGTTAACGGGAACCTCTGAGCTAGCATACCAGCTTCCCTACCTCGTGTTATAGTTTATTATCGGATTCACATGATAGCTTTCATATGCTAGGTTATATGTTAGTTAATTGTTTCATAACATGAAAAGAATATCATATATGTTAAGGTTTTGTATTTTCCATATACATTGCTTTTATGTTATTCATGTTTTATTAAACTCGACATTTCGTGGCTGGGAGAACTCGGAGTTACTCCCCACTGACTGTGGCTTCCGTATTTATATTTAATGCGGTTGGCAGGTTTGTGATGCATACTTGGGTACATTGACGAGCTAGCGAGTGAAGTATTTACTTGGACCTATATTCGGTTCGTAGGATTGTATATTATTATACACTCTTTTATTTCTGTATTTATACGGGAGATATGTCTCCCGTTTCAGATACTTTTTATGTATAATATTATTTCCTTTTTGTTATGAACCTTTTTCTTTAAGACACCTTCGTTATGATGAATATATTTAATGATAGGTTCCGGTTTTAAAATTTACCGATTTTCACTAAAGCGAACCTATTAGAAACGTATTCTCATCTTTATTTATTTAAATTACTTGTTTATCTTTCCGCAAATTTGAGGGTGTCACATATTCGGTTCTTAGGATTGTATATTATTATACACTCTTTTATTTCTGTATTTATACGGGAGATATGTCTCCCGTTTCAGATATTTTTATGTATAATATTATTTCCTTTTTGTTATGAACCTTTTTCTTTAAGACACCTTCGTTATGATGAATATGTTTAATGATAGGTTCCGGTTTTAAAATTTACCGATTTTCACTAAAGTGAACCTATTAGAAACGTATTCTCATCTTTTATTTATTTAAATTACTTGTTTATCTTTCCGCAAATTTGAGGGTGTCACATTCTTGATATAATAAGATTATGATCTATGAAGTGGAAGTACCTAAAAATTTTAAAATTCAAAATTTCTAACATAAGAGACTTATTAAACTAAAAGGAATATATGCAAAGGAATGAGTATTTGGAATTGTCCAATTATAGTTGCATGGATAGACATGAAGAAATCTTCAAAAGCTAAGTTAATGCGTAACTATGCTTAGATCCATGATGAGCTTAATTTCGCGTGTCGTTAAATTCGCTAATTAACAACGATCAAATAACAATTTAAATCTCCTAAACAAACATGAACTATCTTAAAAAAGGTAGTAAATGGTAAGAATATGGTCGAACCCAAGAGAAGGCGGTATTAACTAAATTAATCTAATCTAGACTCTTGCTAAAAGGCAGTTAAGAAAACTAATTACTAATTACTCACTCTAATCACAAATTAAGACACAAATTAAGACAAAAACTTAAATTAATTACAAACTATGATATTCACAATGAGAAAACATGTAGGATAACATATAGGGGGGAAAGTTTGATTGGAGAAATTCATTAACAAGTCTAAAATAAACAACAATTACCAAAGATTCAAATATTCAAATATGGAGAAACAACTTAGTGTAATTTTCCCAAGTTCCCAACAATTAGCAAAGTAAAGACTCTTCCTTTCCTCTCTTCTCTAATTATCTAATACAAGTTTCTAAGAAATTAGTCAACAAGGATTAAATCAACCAAGATTGACCCTTTAAAACTCAACCAATACTTATTAAAACATAAGCACAATCAAAGATGCAAGCTTTATGAACAAAACCAAAGAAACATGCTAGAATTATGTAATAAAACATTAAACCATATTCTAATCACACAATAAACCAAATTCCACTCAAAAGATTCCAACTTTAAACCAAAGTTACAATCTTTCAAGGTTACTTCAACAATATCAAGACAAATTTACCAAATTTATCAAGACAAAGCACTAATAAAACAAACACTTGCTAAGATGGTTAGTCTCAACAAAAATTCATTCAACAATGGAATTTAAACATGAGAAAATGGCATTAAATAGAGAAGAAGAGGTTCAAAAAGTCTTACAATGCTAAAAGAAGAGAACTTGTTCCAATTACACTAAGAAATGGAAGATTAGCTACCCATAATCCAAGTATTACAACCCAAAATAAAGTTCAACCAAAATACAAGCCAAAAATGAAGAACAAAGATTGAGAGAATTCTAATGTGTTTTGTTATGGAATGTTGCATGCCCTCTCTCTCTACAATCTGGCTCTTTTATACCCTTGGCTCCGTAAACCTAGGGTCTTGAGAAATGGGCCTCAAAATGACAAGACGGAGAATGAAGGAACACTTGTCTGAGACCAGGACGCTGGCAGCGTTCACCGGCGCTGGCAGCGTTTCATGCTGCCAGTTTTTGCCCTTGGTTAAGCGCCTTGACTTTCGTTGACCCTTTTGGACTTTAGTCTCGCTTTGACTTCCATTGACCCTTTGGACTTGCTTTTCTTGCACTGATAATTTGCTCCTAGCCCACTCCAATTGTCGGGTTTGGGTCTCGGGTCTCGGGTTTGACTTTGACTTTTGTTAACCCTTTTGGGCTTGACTCTAAAATTTGACTTAAAAATACTAAATAACAACATAATTACAAGGACTAAGGTTAGCATAAAACGATGCTAATGACCCGTAAAACGTACATTAAATGAACCTAATAAACACTACTAAAGACGACACATTTTGGTGTTGTCAAATACCCCCACACATGGACTTTTACTCGTCCCGAGTAAAACTCGAGATTAGCAAGAAAAACACGAGTCCAAAAATAGCATGTGAAGGTAGTGACCTCTCTTCCCTCACCACTACCTTCTTATATCGCCCTCAAAACACAACCACCTATTAAAAGAAAATGATTCAAAGTTGTTGTGACACACTCTTCCCTTATCACTTCCTACTTATAACTCCCTCGATACAAGACTCGACACACCACCAACTCCGACTCATTTCACTTCAACTTCTCCCTTCTTATACCTCCCAAGATTGTAGTATGACCATCTTTGCCTTATCCCAAGGCATAGCGAGATGATCCTCATCACCAAACTCCATGCAACTCTACTTCTTATATCACCCCCTTATCACTCCACTAGTGTATAACATGGTTACTTGGTTGTCCCCAAACTACACAATTCGCACAACCAAGCAACCACCAAAAGAAATCCACCGATTTGGAACCAAATTTGTGACTCAAAGAAAAATAAAAAAAAATTCTAAGCTAGCCTCCTTCCAAAGTCCTCCTTATTTCTCCCTTCTTTTCCCTCCAAAAATCCTCTTCATCGGAAGTATTTTGCTCAATTTTTTTTTTCTTTTTCTTTTTCCATTTTTTTTCTTGAAAATCCCTCATTTTGCCTAAGGTGCCCTTTCGGGTTTTCACCTTAGCTTTTCCTTTCCTCTCATTGGTGGCTCGCAACTCGATTTTTTATTTTGCCCGGAACGCCCTTTCGGGTTTTCATTCCGTCCTCGGCCACCTTCCCAATTTTTTTGCCTAGGTGCCCACCCTTGTGGGTTTTCACCTAGCCGGGATTTTCAATTTTATTTTCTTTTTTTTTTCTTTTCTTTTTTTTTCATCAAAACAAAACAAAACAAAACAAAATGCATCAAAACAAAACAAATATATACAATCCTCTCCCCCACACTTAGATCATACAATGTCCTCATTGTAGGGGAAAGGGTAGGATGCTTCATCAATTGTTGAAATAAGAAGAACCCGAGGCACCTCCTCGATTTCTCCTCCTCTCTATTTCTTCTCTAAATCTTCTTCTTCTTTCTAGGCCATCATCAAGGGCCTCTTGCGTGTAAGGAGTGGGGTAGCCGGGGTTTTGTTGGATGGACATGCCGAAAAGTGAGCTAGCCAAACCATACACATCCTCGTGTGCCACCGCATCTTCATATGAATCTTGAAGGTAGGTTTGGTGGCGCTCATTTTGAGCTTGGAAATGGTTTGTGGCTTGCTCCCTCCAAGCATTTTGGGCCATCCACATGTCATTTTGTTCCTTTCACCTTTGGTTTTGTTGCTCTTGCCAAAGGCGGTCTTCCTCTTGCCGCTCGAACATCCTCCTCCACTCTTCTTGTTGAGCCCTCTCGGCCTCCTCTCTCAACCTCTCCCTTGCCTCCACCACATTATGCCAATCATCTAAAGTCTCAAGCCTACCCCCTTGGGTTTGTTGCCAAGTAGAAGATTCGTCCACGCGTCCACCTATGTGTTTGAGCACATCGTTTGTGCTAGCAAAGTATGATGCCATTTGTTGTTGCCATGGCGCCATTGGGGTGCTAGCATGAGTGTCCGCCTCATACATTGGGGTGTCGGTGTCTTGGTGGCTATGGTAAGATGATTGGGAATGGTATGGTGGTTGTTGTTGTTGTTGTTGTTGAAAAGGTGGGTTTTGGAAAGGTCCTTGCTCAATTGCGAGGATCTCCCTCTCCTCTCTAAATTGCTCACTCCCTCCACCTTGCTCTCTCCTTGACCTCTTTTACGGCAAGGGCACTTCCTCCTCCTCCGCCTCACTACTACTATCCCCCAAACTCTCTTCCCTAGGACAAAAGAAATCCTCCGGTTTTGGCCCCCTAGGTAAAGGATTGTTTAAAGGTCGAGGCATTTTCATATAGCTTAGGACATCACTCCCCAACCAAAATCCTCTCAAAGGTTCCACTTTGTTAACTATGAACATGTCTACATCCTCTAGCCCCAAGTGGTTGTACCTTGTTAAACCCTTACAAGATTTAACCTCTTGTTCCTCATCAATCCCCCCTTCGTAATATTGCACCAGAAAGGAAATCACCCCATAAGGTGGATTCTTTCTTTAGTGGATTTTTGGCGATGCTTAATGCAGGCTCTCATGAACAAGTTCGCCGAATCCGGTACCCCCACCCCTCCCGGGAGCATAGTCCACAAATACAAGCGGATGGTCTCCGGTACCTTAGCAAGCTCTACCGCGGAGTTAAAAATGGTTGTAAGGAACCGGGTAATAAGTCTAAGCACGGGGTGGGTGATGGTGGAGAATTTTGCATCCTTAGATGCAACGTTACATCCCGTAATATCGCTCCATATGTTGTACAATTCTCCCTTTGGGCACTTAATCTCTTCAGGGTCTTTGGTGATTTTTAGGATTTGGCGAATTTCGGAGATTGGGGCGTTGTGCCAATTTTGGTTGAGGCGGAAGCGGTAGGATTTTTCATTCCCCTCAGGTACGTCCAACTCGGACAAGGTAGCTAGGAACTCGTACGCGAAACTCTTATAGGTGTGATCCCAAGAATCCGGTTCGAGATAAGCTTCTAGCCCTACTTTAGCTAGCATATCCCTTGCCAAGTCGAACATTCCCAATGCATGGAGGGTGCTTGGGGAAAATAATTTAGTGGTTATGAGGGGTTGTTGTCAGGGTGTGGTAAGTTTGTCCCAGATTTTTTTATGTTGAGCACTCAACCTCTCATAACCCATGAACACCACTTCAACATCGGTGTCGGGCTCACTCACCGCAACCCTCTTATTCTTTCCCTTCCCAAACAACTTGGAGATTTTTGGGGCCATTTTCTGCAAAAATTTCAACAATACAATACAACACAACAATAAACAAACACTCAAAGTAGTTTTTCACTCAAACAAGCAATTCAACAAACACTTGACGTGCAACAATCCCAACACCTCAAAAATTTAGTGTTTGTTGAATTCTTATGCCTTACTCAGAAAATTTTTACCAATCCTAGCTAAACAATCAACAAGAGCAAGAAAAATAACTCAAAATAAGACTAATTCTAGCCTAATTTTCGAGCAAAAATCAATGAACAAAATGGAAAAGATGAGTATTAAATTATACCTTCCCGATTCCACAAAAATTTAGCTCCTTCAAGATTAAAATAAGCAAAGAATCCTTCAAAACCCTTTAAAGACCCACTAAAAGCTCCTCAAATTCGAATTTGAGGAAGAGTTTTCTAGGTTTTCTAAAAGGAATTTTTCTGAGGTTTTGAGTGATTTGGGTTGTTTTGGAGGTGTTTGAATGTAGAATGAAGGTTATAATGAAGAATTTGATTGATTTTGATGAAGTTTTGTGAAGATTTGGGGGAGAAAGATGAAGTTTTGAAGAATTGGGGTTGTTTTTGGGGTTTTTCGTGAAAAAGGAGATAAGAGTGTTTTGTTTGATTGTGATGAATTCGTGCGAAGAAAGAACTGATATCAGTGTTCGACGAAGGCAGGGCCAAGTGACGCTGGTAGCGTCCTATGACGCCGGCAGCGTCGTAGGACGCTGGCAGCGTTCTTACTGCCGTGTTCCTTCAAGTTTTGCACTTAGCCAAATTTTGGCTAAGTCTTCCAAACACCACTCTACTTCGATTTTCACTCCAATGACCCTTAATAACCTTCAATATCAAAATTTGATAGCCTAATAGGCTTTGTACTCAACCTCCATGGGGAGGTGGCAAGCCTTGCCATAAATGAGACGAAACGAGGACATGCCTATGGGGGTCTTAAATGCGGTTCTATATGCCCACAAATCATCGACTAGCCTCTTGCTCCAATCCTTCCTATCCGGATTCACCGTCTTTTCAAGGATCCCCTTTTATCTCACGGTTAGAGAGCTCGGCTTGGCCGTTTGTTTGTGGGTGATAGGCCGTAGAAATTTTATGTTTCACCCCATACTTCTTGAGAAGGCTTCCAATAACCTTATTGCAAAAGTGAGTACCTCTATCACTAATCATGGCCTTTGGGAAACCAAAGCGGGAAAATATGTTCTCCTGGATGAAGGTTGCTACCACTTTTGCATCATCGGTGCGGGTGGAAATTGCTTCCACCCATTTGGACACATAATCCACCGCCAAGAGGATGTATAAGTACCCACAAGAGTTAGGAAAGGGGCCCATAAAGTCGATTCCCCATACATCAAAGACTTCACAATAGAGGAGGGGTTGTTGTGGCATCTTGTTTCTTTTTGTCAAGTTCCCCACCCTTTGGCATAGGTCACAAGTCTTCACAAATTTATGCGCATCTTTGAAAAGGCTTGGCCAAAAGAAACCGCATTCAAGCACTTTCCTTGCGGTTCTTTGTGGGCCAAAATGTCGTCCACATGCATAATCATGACAATGATGTAGGATGGATGGAATCTCCCTCTCGGGCACACATCTTCTTATAAGTTGATCTTGGCAAAATTTCCACACGTATGGGTCATCCCATATGTAGTACTTTGCATCGGACTTTACTTTGATCCTTTGATGGGAAGAAAAGTGGCTTGGAAACCGCTTTGTTACCAAATATTTGACCATGGTAGCATACCATGGCTCCTCCACTTGGATAGCATAAAGTGTGACAACCCATTTCTTGCTCAATAGTAGTGATGAGCTTCTTGGAGTGGTTGTGTCTTGAATCCGGATAATACTTTTCAAGAAACTTTTTCTTCAAACCCACCCACGTGGTAACGGAGTGAGCCGAGAGGCAAAAGAGTCATTCTTTCGCCGCATCTTGAAGAGAAAAAGGGAATGCCCTTAACTTGAATTGATCCTCGGTCACTCCTTGGGGAATAGCACCTTGGCAAATCATATGAAACCCGGCCAAGTGTCTATTAGGGTCGTTCCCCACCATGCCATGGAATCTAGGCAAGTTGTGGACGAAGAAACCTTTGAGCTCAAAATTCACATCCCCCATGGGAGGATATGCAATACAAAGGGGTTGCTCCTCATAGTTCCTTGCCCGAATCTTACCGATTGTCCTATTATCCTCCGCCACATTAGGTGGGTAAAGAACGTTCAATGGAGATGGTATCCTAGGTGGTGACTCAAACACTTCTTCCGGTTGTTCTTGAAAAATATTATTTTCCAACTCCTCTTCACTAGGTTCCCTCCAAAAAGATCTCCTATAAAGGGGATTTGAAAATAATCAATTTGATATGCTACTTGAAGATGGATCAATGTCTTGGTCACCAATTTCCTCTTGTGACCTAGGCATAAACTCTAAAACAACTCAACAACACAAATTAGTAACTTCAACACAAAGTAACTAATAAGCTAAAAAATTTTGAAAAACAATCTAAACAAGTTATGACACAAACAAGAGTTTCAATTTAATATTTAGCTATATTGCCTTCCCCGGCAACGGCGCCAAATCTGACGAGCTTAATTTCGCGTGTCGTTAAATCCGCTAATTAGCTACGATCAAATAACAATTTAAATCTCCTAAACAAACATGAACTATCTTAAAAAAGGTAGTAAATGGTAAGAATAGGGTCGAACCCAAGAGAAGGCGGTATTAACTAAATTAATCTAATCTAGACTCTTGCTAAAAGCCAATTAATAAAACTAATTACTAATTACTTACTCTAATAACAAATTAAGACATAAATTAAGACAAAAACTTAAATTAATTACAAACTATGATATTCACAATGAGAAAACATGTAGGATAACATATAGGGGGGAAAGTTTGATTGGAGAAATTCATTAACAAGTCTAAAATAAACAACAATTACCAAAGATTCAAATATTCAAATATGGAGAAACAACTTAGTGTAATTTTCCCAAGTTCCCAACAATTAGCAAAGTAAACACTCTTCCTTTCCTCTCTTCTCTATTTATATAATACAAGTTTCTAAGAAATTAGTCAACAAGGATTAAATCAACCAAGATTGAACCTTTACAACTCAACCAATACTTATTAAAACATAAGCACAATCAAAGATGCAAGCTTTATGAACAAAACAAAAGAAACATGCGAGAATCATGTAATAAAACATTAAACCATGTTCTAATCACACAATAAACCAAATTCCACTCAAAAGATTCCAACTTTCAACCAAAGTTACAATCTTTCAAGGTTGCTTCAACAATATCAAGACAAATTAACCAAATTTATCAAGACAAAGCACTAATTAAACAAACACTTGCTAAGATGGTTAGTCTCAACAAAAATTCATTCAACAATGGAATTTAAACATGAGAAAATGACATTAAATAGAGAAGAAGAGGTTCAAAAAGTCTTACAATGCTAAAAGAAGAGAACTTGTTCCAATTACACTAAGAAATGGAAGATTAGCTACCCATAATCCAAGTATTACAACCCAAAATAAAGTTCAACCAAAATACAAGCCAAAAATGAAGAACAAAGATTGAGAGAATTAGGTGAATGATGAGAGAGAAAGTTAGAGAGAAGAAGCTCTAATTTTCTAGGGTTCTTGGTTTTTGAGCAATGGCTAAAAACAAAGCTAGCAATCATTCTCAGGTGAACACAAAATTAATTAGTAAAAATAATAGTGAATCAATTAATACAAACAATCCTATAGATTTAAATAATACGTCAAATAATAATAGTACTAATAATTTAGTGGGTAACAGTGCGCAATTTTCTTCGACCACTAACAAGGAAAATATTGTTACAGAGGCTAGAACTTTGGTTCAGGAACGATTTCAGGAAGAACAAATGGAACATATTGTGACAGAAGAAGGAGAGGAGAGTCAATGGCAAGAGGTAGTGTCTAGAAGGAAGAAGCAAGAGATGTCTCGTGCTCGGGAGGATAAGCTGGAATCCATTGCAGAGTGTGAGGTGGAGGAAGTAGTCCCAAAAGGTAATATTCTCAAGCTTACTATGGAGGATGTTGAGGAGGAACTTAAATTCTGGTCTTCTGCTATATATGGTTATGTGATGGGGGCAAACCCTCCTAGAATGGTGTTAGAAGGTTTTCTGCAAAGGACCCTTAAGGATTATAAAGTGTCTAAGATCTCATTTCTACCCAATGGTCTGTTTATGGTTAGATTTGAGGAACTAGAACATCAGCAATTGGTGTTGAATAAGGGTATAATGTTGCTGGATGGTAAACCAGTTATTCTAAGACCATGGAATCCTAATGTGAGAATGGATAAGGTCTCTGTTAAGTCAGTGCCTATATGGGTTAAGTTGGTAGGATTGGACTTGAAGTTCTGGGGGGATAAATGTTTGGAGAAATTGGCCTCTTTAATAGGCAAATTTCAGAGAATTGATGATATTACTAAGCTGAGAACCTTACTTGGATTTGCAAAGATTCTAATTGAGGTTGAGGTGGATCAACAGTTTCAAAATCAGATTGGTTTTGAGGATGAAAATGGAGTGGAGGTTAGAGTGGATGTGGAGTATGATTGGGTCCCAATCACGTGTCAGGTTTGTAAAGGAATGGGTCACAAGACGGAGGCCTATAGGAAGAACAGAGTACCCACTGTATCTAAACCAGTACAAATGCCAGTTGTTCAAAAACAAGTGTGGAAAAGGAAGGAGGATAGTATGAGGATAGATGATCAGGCTGCATTCCCAATTTTATCAAAGAGTATTGGAAGATTACCTGTTCATAAGGAATTAGGGAAAGATAAGGTGAGGGAAGAGACACCTGCAAGTACTCCTGTCACTTTAAACTATGGAGCCTTATTTACTCCTGCAAGAGTAATTACTAGACTCACAAGACATGAGACCAGGATACCTGAAGGACAGCAGAGTGGCTTTATGTTGCAATTTAACAGTGCAATGGGGAAGGAAAGTGAATTGGTTGATAAAGGAGATGGGGATGGGGGTTCCTCATTTCATAATGGTTAGAATTGGAGTTTGGAATGTTAGGGGCCTAAATAATATGATTAAGCAAAAGTATATCAAATGGTACCTTCACCAGGCAGAGGTGGAGATATTTGGGCTCCTTGAGACAAGGGTGAAATCCTTGTCTCTAAAGAAAGTGGCTGATAATGTATGTCATGGTTGGTTTTATGAAACAAATAATGATTGTCATGAAGGTGGTAGAATTTGGGTGTTATGGAGGAGTCATAGGTGTAAGGTGGATATCATTGAGAAAACTGATCAGCTAATTCATTTACAGGTGCAGCAGTTAAATGATAATAAAAATATTTATGTTACTTTTGTATATGGCTTTAACAAGATTGAGGAAAGAACCCCTTTATGGAATGATCTACTTAGGATTAACCTGGTGGAATCTTGGATTATTCTGGGAGATTTTAACAATGTTTTGAATGCAAGTGAAAAGATTGGATTACCTGTTAAGGATGCTGAAACCATGCCTTTCCAGAATGTTATTAATGCTTGTGAATTGTGTGACATTAAAACTATTGGAGCTTTTTTCACTTGGAACAACAAGCAGCCTAGTGGGACTAGGGTTTTTAGTAGAATAGATAGGGTCTTGGTCAATGATAGTTGGATTCAATTCAGGCCTAATGCCTATGCATATTATGGTCCTGAAGGAGATTTTGATCATTGTCCTTGTCTAATTGAGGAGGGTGGAGGTTATAGCTGTCAGAAGAAGTCTTTCAAGTTTTTTAATATGTGGAGTAAGGTTGAGGTGTATAAGGAGATAGTTCAGTTGGGTTGGTCTGAACAGGTTGAGGGTACTCCTATGTTTAAAGTGGCTACTAAATTGAAATTGCTAAAGCCTCTTCTTAAAGGGTTGAATAGAGAGTTGTTTTCTGACTTAGAGAGGAATGCTGATGTAGCTTTTGAAGTGATGATTAACTGCCAGAAGGAATTGCAATCTGATCCTACTAGCAGTGTACTCATGGATAAAGAGCTACAAACTAGAATGAGTTATAGAATGTTAGCTAAGGCTAAAGAGGAATTTCTGAGACAAAAAGCTAAGTGCCAGTGGGCTAAGGATGGTGATACCAATACTGCTATGTTTCATAGGATTATCAAGCAGAGGCAGATTCAGAACAAGGTTTTCAGAATTGAAGGGATTAATGGGGTGTTGTATGATAAGACTGAGGATATTCAGCAGGCCTTTGAGGATTATTATAAAGACTTATTAGGATCTTGTGCTTCTACTTCTGATTTCTTTCCTCATATCATGAGAGAAGGAACTCAAGTCTTACATGAGGATTGGGAGGGCCTTTGTTCCATCCCTACTGAAGGGGAAATTAGAAGGATTGTTTTTTCTATACCTATGGAGAAGAGCCCTGGACCTGATGGTTATACTAGCTGCTTCTTTCAATCTAGTTGGGAGATTATTAAAGAGGATATATGCCTGGCAGTTAGGAATTTCTTTTGTTCAGGCAAGTTGTTAAAACAGATTAATGCTACTAATATTGTGTTGATTCCTAAGAAGGAAAACCCTATAAGTGTTAGAGATTTCAGACCTATTGCTTGCTGCAATACTCTGTATAAAATCATATCTAAGCTCTTATGTGATACGTTATCCAAAGTTCTTCCTGGTCTCATTAATCCATCTCAAGCTGCTTTCATTAAAGGGAGAAGTATTATGGGAAATATCCTCATAAGTCAAGATCTTGTGAGATTATACAATAGGAGGAATGCTTCTGCTCGATGCATGATCAAGGTGGATTTGAGGAAAGCATATGATTCCATTGAATGGGATTTTGTATTAAGGATGCTGAAGAGTTTGAATTTTCCTAGTCATTTCAGTCAGCTCATTCAGCAATGCATTACAACCACTTCTTATTCTCTTGTGCTGAATGGGAATTCCTATGGGTTTTTTCATGGTAGGAGGGGGTTGAGACAGGGAGATCCTTTGTCCCCTTTACTGTTTACAATCTGTATGGAGTATTTGAGTAGAATCCTTAAGGTTGTAGGGGGGCTTCCTGGGTTTAAATTCCATCATCTTTGCAAAGGATTAAAACTTAATCATCTTATGTTTGCTGATGACCTCCTTATCTTCTGTAAAGGAGATATCAGGTCAATTTTTATGATTGTTGAGGGATTCAGTAGTTTCTCTAAAGCATCTGGGTTACAGATTAACAATGATAAGTCTGAATTGATAATGAATGGGGTAGATAGGGAGACTGAGGAATTCATTTTCATGCAAACTGGATTCACCAAAGGTAGGTTGCCTTTCAAGTACTTGGGTGTAAATATTTCACATAAGAGATTGTCCAAGCATGACTGTAATGTCCTGATTGAGAAGATGACTGCTAGAATTAAGGGGTGGAATAGAAGGAAGATTTCTTACACTGGTAGGCTCACATTAGTGAAAGCTGTGCTCAGTACTATTCATACTTACTGGGCACAGATTTTCATTCTTCCTATGGGTGTTCTTGATAAGCTTAAGGCATTGTGTAGGAATTTCTTATGGGAAGGGGAGGAGGATTACTCTAAGGCTCCTCTTGTATCTTGGAAAATTTTGTGCCATAGGAAGGAGAATGGAGGCTTGGGCTTATTTGATAGTAGGCTGTGGAATGTAGCTGCTGTAGGTAAGCTTGCCTGGTGGGTTCTGATTAAGAAGGATTTGCTGTGGATTAAATGGGTTGATGCAGTTTACTTGAAAGGTAGACCTTGGTTCACTTATCATCCTAATAGCTCGAGCTCTTGGGCATGGAGGAAGGTATGTGCAGTCAAGGAAACTTACAAGACAGGGTTTCTTGATGGCAACTGGCAGGAAGGGGGAGATAGATATACAATAATCAAAGGTTATAGCTGGCTGGTTGGTGATAATCTACCCAGAGACTTGTATAGCTGTAGTGTTTGGAATAGGATGAATATTCCAAAACATTGCTTCATCTTTTGGCTGGCAGTCAAGGATAGATTACTCACATTGGATAGAATAGGGAGAATGAGTTTTACTGGCAGGGTTTGCTGCTTCCTGTGTGAGAGTCATATTGAAAGTCACAAGCATCTCTTTCAGGAATGTTGTTATGCACGTAAGTGTTTTGATTGTCTCACAGTTTGGACTCGGATTCAGCCTAGGGGAGGTCATGCTCCTGATACAATGATCAGAATGCGCAAGCCTACGGGTTTCATCAGGAAAATTTTTTGGTCGTTGGTGGTGGCTGTTTACTATGGCATATGGATGAGTAGTAATAAGTGTAGGTTGGAAGGCTATGTCATAAGGCCAGAAAGTTTAATTCAGGGGGTTAAAATGCAGGCTAGGATGAGGTTAATGCAACTAGATCTTAGGAAAATGAAGCAACATGAATATGGTTGGTGTAGGAACAAGGAATTACTATGAGGTCTAGGCTAGGAGGAAGGTGATAGATGAAGGTTAGTTTGTGTGTTTTAGTATTGATGTATTGATGTAATGTTGGACTTGAGCTTTGATTAATATAACTTACATTTGCACCAAAAAAAAAAAAGATTGAGAGAATTCTAATGTGTTTTGTTGTGGAATGTTGCATGCCCTCTCTCTCTACAATCTGGCTCTTTTATACTCTTGGCTCTGTAAACCTAGGGCCTTGAGAAATGGGCCTCAAAATGACAAGACAGAGAATGAAGGAACACCTGTCTGAGACCAGGATGCTGGCAGCGCCCACCGACGCTGGCAGCGTTTTATGCTGCCAGTTTTACCCTTGGTTAAGCGCCTTGACTTTCGTTGACCCTTTTGGACTTTAGTCTCGCCTTAACTTCCATTGACCCTTTGGACTTGCTTTTCTTGCACTGATAATTTGCTCCTAGCCCACTCCAATTGTCGGGTTTGGGTCTCGGGTCTCGGGTTTGACTTTGACTTTTGTTGACCCTTTTGGGCTTGACTCTAAAATTTGACTTAAAAATACTAAATAACAACATAATTACAAGGACTAAGGTTAGCATAAAACGATGCTAATGACCCGTAAAACGTACATTAAATGAACCTAATAAACACTACTAAACATGACACATTTTGGCGTTGTCAATCCAGATCATCAGTAAAATAGCTCGTAGTAGGTGTATACAAGATACACAATAAAACCACATGTCCAAATAGGGATTTGGAATGGGATGTGTACATGAGACAAGCCTAAGGTAACTACCAAGAGGTTATGATGATCTTTTCTATAATGAGGTATAAGAAGAGTTTCACTCCATTATCGAAAAGTCATGTATAGACATGAAGTTCAGTGGGATTTAAAGTCATGTAAAGACATGAAGATCAGTGGGAGTTAAAGTTATCATGTAAAGACATGAAGTTCAGCGGAAGAAATTGTCTTCCAAGTGAATGACGTACCACTCATTGTGACTGACGTATTCATATTACCTTTTGAAAGGAGTGGTTGGTTTTTAATATTGGATGAAAAAGGGCAACATGTAAACTAAAATCAAAATATATTGTGGAATAGAAGATTTTAGCTTGGCAATTAAAAAAGTGTCTTATATCGATAAGATCCTTTATCTATTTCAACAAATTAAATAGGTTATTTATGTTGATAAAAGTGGGATCATTATGAAAGGGTCATAGTCATCCACTCAACCTAAAAGTTGTTGATCACATGAGTACTAATGTCTCCGCGATTAAGCCAATCATGTATGCCATTACATGCACGTACCTAAATAAATTGTATGTTGGGAGTATGACAAGTCTATAACAAATCAATCCACATGAGGGTCATTGGATAGCCTACTATAAAATCCATAGGATTCTCAAGGAGAACTAGGAATTCAATTCTTGTGTTTGGTAGAGAAAACTTGGATATGTGGTAAAGGTTACACAAACCCAAATTTCCAAACTTATAAGGATTTGTCGAAATCATAGGCGTAGTTTTGTTATACAAGAAGCGAATAACTAAAAGGATGATTGAAGAGTCGATCATTAGAAATTCTACAAATAGAGACCTAGTACATTATGATGAGGATAAGGTGTCTTACAAGGAGCTAATGGTAGATCCTTTCACCTAAATACCTATCAGTTATCATGATAACGAGTGGGAACATCTTTCAAGTTAAAGAGCCCAACACTAGATAGAGATCTAGACATGTACATAGATGAATTCATGTTATTAGGAATAACGTTGGACGGAAGGAAAAAGCAATTCACAAGGTTGGAAGAAATGAATACATGGTATATTCATTACCCAACCTTTATTGCATTTAATAAGATCGTCATGAATTATCATGGACAAAATAAACTTTAGATTATATGATATGAAGCAATAACATTGTGTTGATTTTTTATATATGATAATCACAGTTATCGTTAGAGTTTCTAGAACTCGTTTTGTGCTTTGTTATATCCAAATGGGTTGTAGAGACAATATTGGACCCCATTAAAATGGAGTGGATTAACATAGCATTAGCCCCTAATTGCTTATATGAGGTGACGTCTCCTAGTGACTAGAGTGTGATGCGATTGATGGCAAGTTCAAGTGCCATAGGGTCATAAGGGATGACCAGTCGATCACATAGACAGACTGTAAGGGACAATCTGTTGGGCAGTTACCGCTTATAGAGTTATGG